>LR564691.1:2269-21499 GCA_900536345.3 Caenorhabditis sp. 39 LS-2015 | reverse complement strand
GTTATTCTCCACAAGCTGACTACTAAATACGAGAAAGTCGTATCGAGAGAAGAGAGAATTCATTTCTGTATAATTCCAGCAGAGTCTATGTTTTCAGTTCCTCTCTTCTCTTGCCAAAAAGTATTTCCTATCTACTTGTTGTTGTGTTTCTCTCTCTCTCCCTCCCTTGTTCCGTTTCCCTATATAATAGCCGCTCCCGCAACTTTTTCCCGTTTTTTTCGAGAGATGAGTGTCACTTCGACGGGCAGTTTCCAGGCATAGATCCAATTTGATTCTGAAATAATCTCCACGTCACAGTTCGAAAGTCCAAATATAAATGTGTTTATCATCGGAAAGCTTCTCCGTCTCTCTCCTAAACAAACATCTCTCAACTCACTATCTCGACTATTTCGAGAACTGATATTAAACTCAGTTTCTCAGGGTCAATTCTATTTGCTGACTCCACACAAAAACCTTCTCTCCTTACCACACCTCTTTGTCAATCGGTTTCAATGACTCAACCTCTAGTTTCCAATATCCATTTTCCAATATTCAGTAGTGACCGATTCAGGTGCAATAACACATTGTCACATGCCTTTTTGGCAATAGGAAACCGAGTCGAATGTTCTCGAATTTCCATCTCTAGCACCCTGCCTTCTCTCTGTAAACAATGCATTCCACACTGTTAGTCATTCTCCGAATCGCAACTTATTGCTCTTTCTCTAGTCGTCTTTCCCCGTGGCAGTTATCGAGTTTATCAATCAATTCATTGGTTTTCAGACAAAAATGGAACAAGGATACGGTGCCACAACTCACGATGAGAATCCGGATGGAAAGTACAACTTGCACTTCTCGTGAGTCATCATCCAACTCTTCCAAATATCCTCTTTCCTTTCAGACAGCAATCAGTGCGTGCTGCATTCGTCCGGAAGGTGTTTATCCTCGTCACAATTATGGTATATCCTTCGTTTCCTCCCTTCTAATTCCCTCATCTCCCGTCGTTTCAGTTCGCAATTACAGCTGCTTTCTGCGTCGTTCCGATGGCTTCGAAATCGTTTCGAGAGTGGGCATTCGACAACTTCTGGATCTACATCATCGCCATGTTAGTTATCGAATTCCTTTCTTCTCTCATACTGTTCCTCGTTTCAGCATAGTCTTCCTCGTCGTTTCCATCGCTCTTTCCTGCTGCGGCAATCTGCGGAGACAGTTCCCGACCAACATCATCCTGCTCACCATCTTCGTGAGTCTCCTTCCGCCAGTTCCGTTCATCTGATTCCCTTCTCTTCCAGACTCTCTCTGCAGCAACCATGACCATGTTCATCACCGCGTGCTACAACGTGCAGTCCGTGCTCATCTGTCTCTGCATCACCACCGTCTGCAGCGGTTCGGTCATCTTGTTCTCTCTGAAGACGAAGAGTGACCTGACCAGCAAGATCGGCATCGCCTTCATGCTCTCCATGGTGCTCTTCTCGTTCGGAATCTTCGCCCTCATCTTCTCCCTCGCCCTCGGATGGCAGTTCCTCTACTCTGTCTACTCGGGTCTCGCCGCCCTTCTCATGATGTTCTACTTGGCAATTGATGTGCAGGTACCCCGATCCGTCCCGTTCTCTTTCCAAATATTCGTTTCCAGATGCTGATGGGCGGTCGCAAGTACGAGTTGTCTCCGGAAGACTACATCTTCGCCGCGATGGAGATCTTCCTGGACATTCTGAATATCTTCCTGATGCTTCTCAATATCTTCGGAAGAGGTCGTTAGACTGCCCCCCCCCCAACATTCCAATTTCATAATTTTCTATTACAAGATTCAAACGAAGTGGCGAAGTCCGCAATTCGGTGTCTCGGCGGGTCCCGTTGGGGAATCGATTACAGTATGCCTTTTTTCGTCGGCGCGAAAAAATATTTTTGAAAAACACACAGTGAAAATTCGAATTGTTCTTCGCGCCATCGATACTGTACCCGATTCCCCAACGGGACCCGCCGGTACACCGAATTGCGGACCTCGCCACTTCGGTTGAATCTCATAATATTGTTGCTGTAAATATAAAGATTCTCATCATGAAAAATATTTATTGTTGTGATCGTTTTCCGTCGCTTAGTTAGTTCATGAGAGTGGATCGGTTTTGGGACTGTTCCAAGAATAAGAAGATGAAGAAAATCAGAGGGACAGGAGAAGAGAATGGGTGGAGAAAAGAGCACTACCAGTGTGGGCAAAAGTAAAGTTGCGCTAAAAAGATGGGGACAGCGGAGGGGAAAGTACATTTGAAGTTTTGAGAGGAAACAGTCGTTGTGCGGCACGTCGTCTAGTCGCTGAAAATGGAAATTAGAATGGGTCAGAAAAGGAAGAAGCTGACAACAAATATATGAAACATAATGTTTTCGGAATGCATCTACATCAAATTAACAATAACTTCTCGCTTATCGCTTAATGTTCAGGAGGTCACTTTTCTGTGTAATTCCATGAACGAATGATGGTTGAGCGAGTTTTTGTTAGTGAAATCGTAAAAATGATAATTCGTGCTTGAAGAACACACAGGAAGCAGTCTTACCACGAAAAAAGTTGGGTACCATGAGATCAGTCTCTGGAAATCGGGAGAAGCGAGTCTTCCCAGTGAAATCAAAAATGCACTCACCTGGATCCGAACAGGGTCAGAAGATACCAGAACAGCTGGACGATATCGATGAAAATCTGGACGGCGGCGAAGATATAGTCTTCTGGCGAGATCTCGTATTTGCGACCACCCATCAGCATTTGGACGTCGAGGAACAGGTAAAGCATCATGAGCAGAGATCCGGCGAGAGCGTAGAGCAAAATCATGAACTTGATTTTGAAGAAAATTCCGGCGATGATGGCAACGAGTCCGAACATCATGAAGCAGACGGAGGCAACCATGATGTATCCCATGTGACTGAAAAAGATATAATGTTTCTTGCACAAATTAATTCAACGTACGCAGTCATATCGAACTTGGTCTGGGAGGCGAACGCGACGATAGCGAGAGTGCATCCAATGCAGATAGCCAGAGCGAGAAGAACGACGTTAGCATCGTGATGAGCGGAGATGACCATGGTCATGATGGCGGTCGCAAACGTCTGGAATATTATCTTGTTGAAGCCAGATTATATGAAAAACTAACGAAAATGGCCGTGACGATCAGGTTGATTGGGAACTTGCGCCGAGCTCCCTCGCAGCAAGTCAGCGAGATGTAGGTGATGAAGAACACAACGCTGCAAAATCATTCTTATAATATATTCGCCTAATGGAGTACGTGTGTCATTCATTCCTTCTGTCCGCAATGGTTAAGAGAGGGCGGCGGCACCTCCATCGCCGTCCCTGTTTGGTGTCGGCCGCGGCCCGAGTATAAATAGCGCGTGCCCGGTTCAATTACCCAAGTTTGAGGTCCGAAAATTTTTCCAGCCAACCGAACATAGCATGTGATACCAACTTTGAAAGATCTCCTTCTGTGGTGGCGAGAAATGTAGAAAACTAGCCGAACGGACTTCCCGATCGAAAGTTATAATCGAAAGAAGTGAAAAATCAGCATTAAATGAAGACCATGCGACAAAATTAGTGTTTCCCATGAGGAAAATCAAGGGAAACCTTTGTCTGATACGAGGAATCCCGATTTCGATTTCAGCTCCACTGTTCAAAAAAGTTCTGACCAGGAAAAAACGTTTTAGCTGAGGTGCGGAGTCGAACTCGCGGCCTCTCTGCTGCGCGCTGCCCTCACTATCCACTAGGCTGTCAGCATCCGGCCAGTTTGTCGACAGGGGAGAGGGGAGCGGGCAGAACCACTTCCTCGCTGTCTGGCTGTCCCAGTTTGGGTCAGATAGAGAAAATATCGATTGAGTTCCGAGCATAATGAATGGAAACATTTCGATCTATTTGGAAACCAGAGTTGGGTGGTATACCCATTCCAGCTAGATTTCCGCATAGAGTTAAGACAAACTGACTTAAAAGCTCAATCAAATTTTTGAGTCGAGTGAGTCGATCTGTTTCTCTGTATGCACGCGTCTCCAAAAACGCTTTCACTTACCCACACGTTGCCACGTAACTGCGTGACCGAACCCATTTTACGGGTCGTAGCTTAACAGTCACCATTTAAAAAACGAATAATACTATTGAACTTTCTGAAGGCGAAGTGAGAAAGTCGGCTATCAACGTTGCAAAAACATGTAGAAATTGTTGCAATGTTAATTTTTTTTGTATGTGAAAGCTCGACCGAGTCAAGCAAACGCTTTGGATTTTGTTCCTCTCTTGAGGAAAATGAGGGAAACTCACTTCTGATAGAGGAAACACGTTTTCTACTTCAGTTATTCAAGAAAATTGAAAGAAGAAAAAAACGATTTAGTTGAGTTGCTGAGTCGAACTCGCGACCTCTTCCAGCCAGTTTTCAAAAAGGGAAAAGAGTGCGAGCACACGCTTTCTTACTGTTCCTGATGTAGGAAACGCAGAGGAACCTATTGATTGAAATCCAAAACGGCAGGCATAGAAACCTATCCAAACCAGTGTTAAATGAAATATTATGCGTTCCTGAGATTTTAAGAGTTGAGATTTCAAACGCGGCCGGGTCCCGCCACGATTTCCTTAGTTTTTAGTAAAACTACGGTGGATTCTACCGTAGTTTTACAAAAAAAAGAGAAAATCGTGGCGGGACGCGATGCAGCGTTTGAATCTCAACTCTTACAATCTCAGGAACGCATAATAACGTTTCAATTCGGCATCCCAACCTTTCGCAATAAAGTTTTGAGTTGCCCTCAAAAACTTTTTTGTCCTCGAGAGATACACGAAGATCGTTGCGAGATCTGATCAGTAAGAAGACGAAGAAAACTCCCCTCTGTTGAGACTATTATGGCTTTTTTCGTGAGACTGCTTTCCAATTTTTGAAAGTCTTTCCACGCTTTTAAAAACAAATTTGCAGAATTTGAAGAATTTGAATGTATTTGAATTTGAAGAATTTGAAGAATTTGAAGAATGCAGAATTTGAATTTGCAGAAGAAGAATTTGAACTGGGGTCTACCGGAACGGTTTCCTGATATGCCCAAAGGTGTCCCGGAACTTTTAGCTCAAGTTTAAACTCTCCAAAGTGAAAAACAACTCCAGAATCATGAAAGACCTCAAGAGTCTCTAGATTAAAAACTAGAGTAAGATATGTACCAGTTTGGAATACGTTAGAGAGAGAGAGACTCGAAGTATTGGTACCTATGACGTGGAGTGCCAATAACCCCTTCCTTTTGCAAATAACTTTTTGTAAAAAGGATTACTTATTACGAGTAGTCAAAAGTAAACAAAATCCAGCTGGAAACGGCGGCGATAGCCGCCGGAGCCACGCTGGTGTTTATAAAGAACTGAATAATTGGTGTCACTGACTATGCTCCCAAGTAGATTCCTTGGTTGTGGCGAACAAATCGCATCGTATCTTGGTGGACCCATGGGAGAAGAGTGACTCCGGCGACAACACTCAACTGGAAAATTACCTATAGTCAGAGAACTCAACGGTCATCCGAACTAACCATGATGAACACCAAACCGAAGACTTTTCGGATGAAAGCGGCACGAATCGTCTTGTCGGAGAACTGGAACGAGTACTTTCCATCGTTCTCCTGCTGTCCGTTTTGTCCATTTTCGATCAGGTTAGATTGGTTGAACATGCCTCCGTGTGGCATCGGTGGCGGTGGATAGTAGGCTCCTCCTTGGCCATCGTTGCCAGTGTTGAATCCCGGAGGCGGTGGGGGCCCTTGTCCTTGATATTGCCCCTGATTCGGGTACGGGTTCTGATATGCCGGATTGTACGGCTGCTGATTGTATGACATACCTGAAAACAAACTATTTTAAAGTTGAACGAAACGAAAGAAGTAAATCTACTATACGAATGAAAATGGAGCATTCGAGGCGAATACTCAATTATCACGAGACTGGTCGGTTGTTTGGCTACTTGCCGCCCGTTACCATGGGTTACGGGAGCCGCACGAGTGCCTCAAGGCATCTGTTTTTTTATATATTCATCTAGAATGTTCTTCCCTCTCTGGCGTCACAAGCGGACACCAAAGCCTATCATTTACGGGGAAAATCAGGCAGAAAAGAGATTAGCACGAGGTTTAAGGAAGAGATTTCATTGTCTGTTTTCGCTCGATTGCTTGCATTCGGAAATTCGTCAGTTTATAGGAATGATCTGAAGGGAAAGTGCTCAGAGCGAAAACTGCCGGTCTCTCTACAAGAGATTCTATAGACTGTGTGAGCTGATGAGCTGAGCACTTCACAAAAAATGGAGGAACATGTGCCGAAAGTGAAACTCTTTCGTTCACAGTTATTTGATGATAACAATGAGCAAACAATGAGGAAGAGAACGGACAGCACGAGATATGTTTTCTTCCTTATCACTATGGCTTCTGTTTGCGAACGTAGAGAAAACAAAGAAGATAAAAAGCGAAAGTTAGAAGAAAGAGTCGATTTCGCAACCAACAAGTCTACATAGCCACACCGACAGAATGCGTCTTCAATGTGGCAGCACGAGGGACAACGAGAACGTGTCCGGCGAGAGGCGCAGAGAGCGGACCAAAGCCCTTGATGTCTGCGTCTCTGGCTATGAAAACGCTGTTCAGAGAAAAAAATTCAAATCGATTCGTTTCTCAACAGGAGACGCCAAACAACAAAAAATTCTTGTTTATGTTGTTTCTCTGGCGCAATGAAATGAAAGAAATTACGAAAAAGATGAGTCATCTTATGAATTCTGGGGAGAAGACGCTTCAAATGACGAATGTCAAACGCATAAATTCGACAGAGAAAACAACTTGATCAACCTAGATATAACAACGCGAGAAAAGACGGAAAAATGGAGAGTTAGGCGCTGGAGTCTTTCCGGACAAATTTGCGCAAATTAACAAATGTGATTGTGAGAATGCCCAAGCAATGCCAAATCCACCGAGTGCATTTTTCAGATTACCACCATTAGATTTGAAACGAAACATCGATTCGAGACAAAACGGATACAAAAAAAGAAGGAAATGCGTTTGTGTTTTTTTTTGTTTTTTATTACTCAAGTGAGAATGCTCATCTTTATCATTTTTTTTGATAGGAACAAAAACAAATTACTCACTAGAATGAAATTTTACAGAAAAACAAACTAGTTATATGAGTAATCATTAAATTTGTGAATAATTGAAGAAAAAAGAAAATTGCCTGACAATTTCCAAAAAAAAAACAAGTTGAAAGATTACGGTATGCAGAATACGCAAACACTAAGAGATGCACCAAACTTCACGACACTTGCATGGGTTCTCCAAAAAAGAAAATCGTGGCGGGACCTTTTCCGCGTTTGAATATTAACTCTTACGAGGCGTCGACGAATTCATAATTTTCATTCACTTACTTTGTATCAGAGGAGCTGTTTGTTGATTAGGGTCATTGTGCCCTTCGTTTGAATATCCAGAACCTGGTGGCGCATTCATTGCAAAATCAATGTGATATCTGTAAACATAGGAATGAACAGTCAGAATTGTTCAAATATGGAGGAGAGGGAAGTGGAAGAGGAACATGTGCAAACATAAATTTTGAGGGCGGGATCTATATTCAACAGCGAATAATTTGTCCTCGAGGATCCTCTAGAATCCTCAATTTCCAGGCTTCTTTTCTTGAATACAAATAGGAATTAAATTTTCAAACACCAGAAACTAAAGTAAAAATTGGAGAAATCGATAGATAAGCTCTTCTTATCTTAATAAATGTCGATGTTATCAGTTTTTTGAAATTTCTTGCATCAATTCAAATCGAAACAATAGAATACTTCTAGCAAGATTTATTTTCCAATATTTGATTGTATTTATGACAGAAATGGGCACAGTGATGAGCCCAAAAAGAATAAGAGTGATGAACTGAACTGAGCACCATGAAGCTGCTCGGGAGTAAATGAAAACGGGCGAGGACCACACTTCCGCGTGCCTCTATGACAATTTGCGTAGCAATAAATGAAAAGAAAATAAAAAATAAAAAGAGGGTTGGACCATGCATGGAGCATGCCAGATGACACGTAAAGGAAACTTGTTGCGAACCAGCGAAAAAAGAGTTTCCCTGAGCAACTCGAACTGACTCATGACATCTTTTCCATTTGTCAGTTACAGTTTCTCATGAAAACTCAATTTTCTGAAGAATGGTTAATCGAAAAAAAGGTAATTGAGGGGATAAATGAATTGAGATTGGGACCACGCATCCACGAAAGATCACGTGCCCTATGACACTTGAAGGCGTAGGTTAACTTCCTTTCGTTTGCCGATTCCCATTGCTGCAGATCCTTCATTTCGAAGCAGTTCCGTTGCAGCACTCGTTGAAGTGCAGCACTTCTGTGTCGATGCCTTCTGATCGAAGTTGTCGGCATCTGGCGAAGCACTGAAACATTCAACATTCATTGCATGGAAATCAAAGACAGCTGCATTTTCTTTCGCTGCACTCATGATTATGCGTTTCAGAATTATTTTCATATAGTGTCTCTAGAATTCCTAATCCAACTTGTTGGTCAGTAGCATACTGTAGCTGATGGTCAACAGAACGAGTGGGCGGACCACCAAGATCCAATCAATGGCTGCGACAGCCGCGTTCCGGGTGGTCCGGATGCCGTTTATTATTCATCGGATAGCAAGAAGGGAGTCGTGTCCAGTGAGAATGGACAAGAGGAAGAGAGGGATTAGAGAAGTAGAGATGGGAAGAGAGGCGATTGATGTTCTCTTTGAAGCGCCGAATCAGAACGACTGCGGGGTATTGTCTGAACTAACCTCTTGCAATGGATTCTCGAGGAGAGAACACTGCTGGATCCGCTGGATCTTCTGCTCGACAGTGAGAGATGGAGCTGACATTGTCGATTTGCAGACGGACTCGCACTGACGGCCGCTATCGTTGGCGTCGTAGGCGAAGACTTCGCAGCATAGGGAATCTGAAAGAACCGAGGAGGTCAGTGGAAGGGGGAGATGGTGATGGGTTGAGATGACAAATATGGAGAGTCTGTAGAAGAGAGCCAAGGAAACACGTTGTCAGGTGAGTCCTGACGAGGTAAGAATGAGCGAGAGAGCGATTGCCGAAGGGCGGAGTGAGTTAGGGGGCGTGGTCTGCATATGACAGATGTTTGCAGGATTCTGAGGTAAGAACAATTGAGCAGGGTGGGCGTTCGAGAGAAGGACACGAAGCAAATGACGTAGAGGAATAGTGGAAGGGCAGGAAGAACCGATTCGATACTGGGAAACTTCTCTTGGAGTAGAAGTTAGAGATTTGCAGATCAAGGAGTCATGAGCAGAAAAGACAGGAAACAAGAGATTCGCAGGCAGTAGAACAACACTGACAATGATCATTGACAAATTGCCAGAACTGAACATCAAAATATCAGAGCAGAAGCTGAGAATTCAGTTTCTACTGTATTCCTCTATTTACCACCGCCAATCTCTTTCCGAACATTGCTTTCCAATTGTTTCCATTCGAGAAACGTATCACTTTGCAGAATTTCCAGGTGTTATTCATCTCTGAGAAACACGGATTCCTGCCATCTCGTCACCCTCTATTCGTTTCCCAGTAGATCAAACATGTCAACTGCAGACCCGGACCGATCCGTCTCCTCCTTGCCCTTCTCCATATCTTTTTGCACCGTCTCGGAATATTATCGAGGGGTACGGTGCGCATTGCGGACTGCGGCCCGTCTGTTGACCTACCAGTGCGCATTTGACCAATTCTCTCGGCGTCTGCGTCTACCGTACCTCTATTATATGTCAGATGTACACAGGTACGCAATGCACTTTATGGCAGCCCTCTTTGTCGACCGTATGCCTGTGGTCGATCGTGCAAGGACCATTAGAACCTCCAATTACTACCGTAATCTCACTCTGATGATGTGACAGAAACCCGGGTCCAGCTGATGGATCGAGAGATGTATTTGGCGTTTTGAGAACAGGCCATCCAGAGAAAAATTGGACTGCAGGACTGCCTTCTCTCCCCTTGGATGCTACCTTGAGCCAGAACAGAACAGGTGCTGTGCAAGAAGCACCCTTCATCAATTGAGCAGGACGAAAAGAAGAGAAAGCATCGGAGAGCTACAGTAGGACAGGAAGAGAGAGAGGAAAGGGTCCGCGGAGAGGAAAAAGTGATATGGATTCCGAGGTTTTCGGAATTCTCTTGATGAGAGAAGTCGTGAAGATGAGAAACGGAGAGATGAGAAAATACAGGAGATCAGAGGAATCGGGATAAACGAAGAAGCAAAAAAAACAAGGAAGTTGGAACAGAGGTGGAACGATTGATCTCGTTTATCGAGAGGAATTCAGGATCAAGACACAAGATTGACCCGGTTCTGAGTAGAGGAACACGTTCGGATTGATAGCAGCATATCTGTGTTATCAGTGTTTCTCTATCTTTTTCCTGACGTTTACTATTGTTTCTTGTCTTAACAAACGGTATCAGTTCATAGCGGGAAATAATGATCAAACTTTCGAGAAAATGAAGCAAAAAGAGGTCAGCCAATGGAGTATTTACAGACAAATATTTAGAGGCAAATGAAGCATGTAAATCGCGGATGAATTCGAATAAAACTGGAAAAACTAGATAAGCTGATACTCTGAGATAAAATGGTCCCAAATAAATAGTCAGCGGAATAGGACCGAATGGAGAAGCTCATGTCGATTACCACACTTACTGTACTTAATGTTTTGCAGAAACGTCTTCTGATTGAGTAATTGTGGATTTGTAATCCATAGAAACTACCGGTTCATTACTTCAAAGCTAAAACGTCTCGGCTACAAAAATGACGGGATCGGGGAAAGAGTGAATGGAATCGAGAGATCGGAAGACAGACGCGTCGTTTCTTCGACCAATCAATGACTAGCGGGCGGATCTTCTCCCTCTTCTACTTCTTTTATTTAATAGAACTCGATTGAATTTCTTCCTCTGATATTTTAGTTCTACTTTGTCTTTCAATATGTCAATCCAAAATTGACTTAGAGAATTGTCACCTAAACTTCTAGGACCCTCCGATTCATTTAGTCAAATTGGTCGAGCAAGAATAATGAAGCAAGGAACAAAGAACTGTAGTGAACTGACCGTCCAGTTTCGTTTTCTTGTCCGGTTCATCGGCAAACAAGTGATCTTGAATGCAGGTGTATGCGAAGTGTGGCAGTGTCTTGCTCGCTTCGAACCCGCATCGAATCGGTTTTCTGGAATAGATTCTCTCGTAAATGGGAGCTTGACTCCAGCTTTTCCTACCCAAAAATCATCAGTTCGACACAACATTTAAACTGTTGCTTGGTGCAGCACTTTTCAGCAGCACTTTTGATCGTATCCTTTGTTATCGATTTGCTTTCAGAAGCAGGGATCAGGAAGAGAACGGAAAGGATGGCTAACGCATTCATTGAGCGGTGTTTTGACCTACGGCAAAAGTGAGAGTGGAAGAGCGAAAGAGACGGGAGGATGGAGAGCAGGATGGCCAGTTGGGCCGATGCGAAGGAGACTTTTCACGTCATTTGTGATCGAAAACGATGGATGCTCAGGAAGAAAAAAAGAAAAAAGGGCGGTACTGTGGTTCGGAGAAAACTGATAAATTACTCGTGCTTTGTCAGCTGTCCGTCCACTGAAATCGGTCAGAATAGTTCCCTGTTCAAGAAGTGTATACGGCAATCCGATAGTTTCCGTTCGAGACCCAATCTTCTTGTAGAACTTCGTTTGATCCATGGCTCGATTTACTCTCCGCAATCCTTAGAAAACAGATGATTCTGCCATCTTGTCACCCATTAATTCCATTGTCTCTCAGTAGATCAAACATGTCCCAACCGTTGTTGTGTTCTCGTCTTTTCCCAAGGGCCTCTTCCATATTATCGAGGGGGTACGGTGCGCATTGCGGACCGCGGCCCGTCTGTTGACCTACCAGTGCGCATTTGACCAATTCTCTCGGCGTCTGCGTCTACCGTACTCTCGTTATCTGTCAGATGTGCACAGTTGCGTGTACTTTATGATGCAGTCTTTTGCCGACCGTATGCCTTGGAGATTGCCAAAGGACCATTAGATCCTTGGATTACCTTTGCGATCTTGCTGTGATCCAGTGACTGAATCGATTATGCATCTACTCGTTCTGTTTTTTGATTTCAGAGTATTATGCGTTCCTGAGATCGTAAGAGTTGAGATTTCAAACGCGGCCGGGTCCCGCCACGATGTTCTCTTTTTTGTAAAGCTACGGTAGAATCCACCGTAGTTCTGCAAAAACTAAACAAGTCGTGGCGGGACCCAGCCGCGTTTGAAATCTCAACTCTTACGATCTCAGGAACGCACAATAACAATAATCAGAACCAAAGTGGGTCAAGCCTTGATCTACAATCCAGCAGCTGCAGTTCTCGAAGTTTCAATTAAAATGCACATTTCATTGGTGAACATGATCCATCTGTTGAGTTGTTTAGCACCGTTCAAGACGAACCGATTGCAAAGTTCAGCCCTACAGTAACCCGAACACCTTAACATTATCTGACATTGAGAACTTGTCAATTGTCGTTTAACCTATCCAGATATCATCTTCAGTAATCGTAAATCTCGAAAAAAGTTCCAAACCCATCGAACAATAATCCGATTTTATCTCTGATTTCAAACCGAAAACATGTTGCAATACGGTATTTCGATGTGACCGAAGCCAGATGGTTTGAGAAGACAAAATGAGAATGGATGCCCCGGCGGACGAGGCGACCGTCGAAATTTATTTCTCCGACGGCTGTCGCCCCGTGCCCGTCTCTTTTTCATCCATTCCAAAGACCTCACACGATGAAGAAACAAATGTTTACTGGGTGGAAACGAAAACGAGGAAATCGATAACAGAATGATGCAAAACTGATTTTGAAAAACTAACAAGAACAACATATACTAAATAGAACTAGAAAACAGCATCTCCAGAAGTTCTGACGGGCGGTGCTGAATGATCGTCTACTGGCTTTTCAGATTGGTTTGTGAAAGATTTGTAAGCGGGAAGTAGGCCGAGGACGTCGAGCATCGACATGAAGTGCTCTGAAAATGAAAAAACCGGTGAAGTAGAACTAATTTATAGCAATTGTAAGTTGATGTAAAACTAAACTCACGTGGAGGTTTGGCAGCAGCCACGAGTCCGTGTGCTTCGTGTCCACCCACGTCTTCGAACACCGTGTTGTACACGTGGCAATAGATGGGGAGAGAAGTTAGAAGACTTCGATTCGGAATTTCAAGAGTCTCCGAGAGCATTCGTGGGATCCACTGGAAACATCAACCTATTTATGATAAATTCTAGAGAAACGAAACACACAATTCGATGTCCTTTGTTTCCAGCACTGATCAGCTCTGGTGCTCCGTCTACTTCGGCTAGACGTCTCCAATAAATAGTATCGCCCATGATCGGAGCTGATAACTGAGTAAGCATCAGACGGGGAAGATGACGGGCGACTGAAAAACTAAAGAAGTTCATTGTTATATATCTCATGGAAAACTCACATTTGTCAACGGAGAAGTCAATCAAGGAAACACCATTCTTGGTGTCTAATACACGATAACTCATGTGTCCTTCCACAGCAAACTTTCCATTTTTCGCTCGTTTTGACACTTTCCGTTCTTCAAAGATGTACTAAAACAGAGAGTTGTTCCGATTTAATTGGCGAATGGTCAAATACCTCTTTATGTTTTCCGACGTTTCTGAAAGTGGCGAATCCAGTTATCATTCCACTGCTCTTCGCCGGTCGTCCAACTGTTATTGCCCTGGAAATTCATAAAAACATAGTAATTATCCAAAATATTAACCAAAAAAACTCACAGAGCGTTGTACATAAACGGCGGCTCAACATTCGCGGACATCCGCCGGATGCACTCCTTCAGCACACTCGCATCCTTATCATTGCATGGAAGTACGATGGCGCCAGAAAGATATCGCTTCAGTCCTGTGGAGAAACTGAGCTGCGGTTCCCGAAAGTGTTTCCTCAGATCTTTCAGACAATCCGTGATGGTCACCCCGACTTGCTCGACGCTCTTTGCTTTGATCGTTCCTGCCCATCGCTCTTTCTTCCTTTCGTCGTGTACACTGTTCGCAAAGATACCGCCGTTTTCTTGAACCTGCCCGACACACGAAATGCCATACGGCTTCTGAATCACCACGAATCTGCCGGGCGCATGAGCCAGAACACTCTTCGAAAGATACCGAGTCAGTTGAGCCGGTGTTTTGAAATCCAACGGTGTCAATGCTTTCTGAATTGTTGCGTTCGGCGGAGGCGGAGAAGTCTTGGGAGTGGCAGCATCAGTCGAGAATCGACATCGCCGTATCCTTCGCAAGGAGTTCATTTGTGATCGGCCTGCAAAATTGTTACAATTTCAAACGGAAAGGCGGGAAAAGGGAGAGAAAGGGGAGATGAAAGGATAGTGAGGAGAGAGAAAGAAGATACGTCGCTTCATTTTTCCTTGCTGGCCTTCTCGAGAGAAACTAAGCAGTCACATTATCGAAAAAATATTTAGAAGTTGAAGAGATGGTATTCTTTTCATAACACTTTTAAATACTTTCCCTGCGATCCGGATCAAACTTATAAAAGTTGCTAAGCATTTTATGTGAAGAAAAATATCTGTCCTCTATACTTTGACTGAAAAATCAGAAAATAAGTTTAGGAATTGCTAATTTTTTAAATTCTAAAAATTGCACTTGCGCTTGAGAGTTTTTATTTATTTAAATTAAATGAATTAAATTAGAGAAATCATGTTGTCCAATAGAGCGCATTTGATCGTCTTCATTTGCGGTTCCTTTCTTTTTCTTTTCATTTCCTCCTTTTAAAAGCTTTTGCATCTCGAAATGTTCTCTGCCCCTGCCATTTTCTGCTTTTCTTTCAATCCTTCCCCACATTTTCATGTGTTTCTCGTTTTCTTCGCTTCGAAACCATCTTCTTCCTCGCCTCTCCTCTCGCATCTTCTCCTGCCCGTCGCTCTTTCCTCTTTCTATCCATACAAACACATACGGGCGCGCTGGGAAAAGAGAGAGAAACGAGAAGAGAGAAATGACGGGCCGCATTCTTGCCCTCGCCTCTCTCCTTCTCACTCTCCACTCTTCCTCCTTCCTTTCATTTATCTCTCTCTCCCTCTCCCTCTTTACAGCGACGGGGAAGAAAGAGGAGAAGAAGGGAAGAAGAAGAAGAAGAAAAGGAAGGAGAAAGGAGGAAGAGACTGGACGCTACCCGCAGTCGCCTCTTCTCTTCCCCACACACATCGCCTCTTTCCCCCTACTTTCCTTTCCTTTCTTCCTACATTTCCATCGATTCTGGAGAAAAATAAGTTTTCAGAAACCACAAGAAGTCAACAAAGTCCCGATGAACCGTCCACTCTGTTGTTTCGAATGTGTCCAATCAGAGATCTATAACAATCTAGAAGACCTTGAAGCCCATGTTGCCAGCGATCATCTCAATATGTTTCCCTATGAGTGAGTCATCTATTCCTTCGTTGCAGATGGAACTGTGAAAAACCAATTATATTTTACAGATGTGAGAAATGCAAATGGGCAAAGTTTCCAACAGAATTTGCTCTCGTCAGTCACAATCTGACCGATCATGGAGTTACAGAATTCTCGGTAAAATATCGTAAAGTTCTTCGAGAACGAACCAAAGTGTTTTCAGATCAGGTACCGATATACTCCTGAACTGATCGCCAAGAGAAAGGAACTAACTGAGAAAGTGGACCGAAGCATCGCGATGAGTCGTTCAGATGCCGTCTCCAGCACTGAAGATCCTCGTGTCAAGGTGGAGAGCACTACTGCGACTGCTACCGCCACTCCGATTCAGTCTTGCTGCTCGCCGTCGCTCTACATGGACAGCAGCGCGATGAACTCGTATCAAGCTTTTTTGGGTAATGACCACTGTGAATACGTGCTAATGAAAAATTAAATCGTACAGTTTTAGATGAAGCACTGCAGAGGCATGAAGAAGAGAAGATTCCAGGAGTGGAGGGAACTTCTGCAGGGACAAAGGGAGCGCCTCTGGGTAAAATCAAAGTGAAGCAGCAGATCATGTGCTCTCTCTGCGGCGACGTTGTTTCAAAACAACGGTCGAGCATGGTGTATCATGCGAACACGCGCCATGGAAAGTACGAGCTGTATGAGTGCGGCTATTGTCACCGCAAATGGCAGACCATTGCCAAGTCGGACGTCATCAAGCACATTAGAAGTCACCATCCATCTGTGGATGGTGTTGTTGATAGCGAGAAGGTGATCGACTACCGCAAGAATCTGGGAAACAAGCTGAAGGAAATCACCGAGCAATGCTTTCCGGAGAGAAAGAAGAAGAGAATTGGATACACTGACGTACTACCATAGTAATACTTAACTATTCGCAACCTTTTCCATTTTACAGTTTCAATAAAACGGTGTAATAACATTTTTCTATCTCTTTTTTGTTTTGTATTTGTCGAGAAAAGGCCGGAGAGAGAAAACGCGACAGAATTCTGAAGAAAAAGGAAACGGAAGGAAAACGAAGAGAAGATACGGTGTCTGCAGTTGCGCGTCAGATCTAGTGTATCTGCGTACATTCATTTTTTGATGACGACGGCCGCCGTCTCGTTCCTCTTCCTCTCGTCTCCGTCCTGCTCTGTTTTTCGCAACATTTCTCCGTAATTCTTCTTTTTTTGTTGTTGAAAAGTTATGGTTCTAAGCCTGCCACAGTATACTGTTGTACCAATTACTTCAACTTCTGTGTGAAAGCGGAATGATCGCAGGCTCTACTTGTTCGTCACCTATTTTGGGCGACATTTAAAAATCGATTCACCATGGCGACGAAATTTCCGTATTTCCCGTTGTTATGGTAATTTTCGTTGAATAATTTGTTTCTTGTGAACCTCTTTCACTCTCCAATTTAATTTCCCTTGTGCTGATCTTATAATTGTCTTTTTTCTGAATACATATATTTTGTTTTCAGTAATGGCCCAGGCAAGTGAGAGCAAGGATACCGCTATGGAGGTCGAGGAGTCTTCCAGTCAGACGGTCAAGAAGCGTTTTGAGGTCGGTTCAGAAAGTCTCGTGATTCTTTAAAGCTGAATTTTCAGGTCAAGAAATGGAGTGCAGTTGCCCTTTGGGCTTGGGACATCCAGGTCGACAACTGCGCTATTTGCCGCAATCACATCATGGATTTGTGCATCGAGTGTCAAGCCAACCAAGCTGCTGGACTCAAAGAAGAGTGCACTGTGGCCTGGGGAAACTGCAACCACGCGTTCCATTTCCACTGCATCTCTCGCTGGCTCAAAACTCGCCAGGTAAGTATTGTGAGATGTTTAATAAATAAAATTTCAATAGCTAAGAATTCCCTCTCTCAATGAACAATTAATTTTTTCAGGTTTGCCCTCTGGATAACCGCGAGTGGGAGTTCCAGAAGTACGGACACTAATCGATCTTCAGCCAACGTCCCTATACGGAGTACTCATTCATGCTATCCTTTTGTCCATGTGAATATGCTCGTATCCCCTAATTCTCTTCAAATCCAGAACGATTTCCATCACTGTGGGTTCTTCATGATTGTACCCCGCATTCTCCTATTTATTACCCGCTTCCCTATTTCTTCCCTCTTCCTACTCGATAATTTCCCTTCAATTTTTGGACTGTCTTCTATTTCGCCTGTTCTACTAAATATAAATCATGAACTGTGTCTTCTTCTCGTTTCACTCCTCCCATATTCCGTTTATGTGTTTAGTTAGGCTGTTTAGGTTCAGGTTGCGGGCACCGTTTGGAAGCTTCTTCTCCTCCGCCGCAGCCGCAACAGAAGGAGGACGGTCGCGTAATTTATTTGCAAATCGGCTAAAACGCTGACCAATTGCAGCACATTTCTCGCCGCTCCCCGTAATCTTTCCATTTTACGATTGCTTGTACGAACCACCGCCGATGTCGTGTCTCCCTTTTTCCAGTTGCTCCCGGATGAACACATTTCGAACTCTCTTCTTCCTTTTCCCATTTGCAACATTCTGACGAGTATCATCAACTCGGTCATCAAGTTCAAAGTTGTCTGTTCGAGAGGCGGTATATATCCGTCGAGTTGTGTTCTTGTAACTCGAGATGTACCGACTCTTCGCCCGAAAATCCGATGATTTGTTTGTTGAACGTGTTCGCTGACCCCGATTTGGACATTCTTTTTTGTGTTTGATCCGTTTTTTATCGATGTGCAGCAGTGTGGGAACTCGAGAGAGAGGAAATAGTAGAAGAGTTGCAGCAGACAGACGCCGAAGGGAAGGGAGGAGCCCTCTCCGGGACGACTCGATCCAACATCTCCTCATCCCGTCACTTCCCGTCCTTTCCTTCTTCGATTGTCTAATTCTTCCAATTTTATCCAAATGTTTCCTGATTTTCAGAATAAGCCGAGTACGATCTGGCAATGATACAGAGATGCGATTAGTTCTCGGATTCGCCTTGGCCGCCGTGATCCAGGTAATTCGAAGATTCCGTTCTTCTCAGAATTCTCAGAAATACTGAATCTTCAAACTCTATCGGAAGCTTAATAGTATTCACCTAAGTAGCTTGGTATGGGTTTAGAACTAGACAGAAACTGATTGTAAAAATTCGATACGATTCAGCTGTTGACCCATTTTTTATTGATAGTTTACAACTTCAGTGATAATCGTGACAATACTTGTTCCTGATTGAACAAGATCACCCACTCATTCCTCCTCTTCTTGAAAGTATTCCAGGTGTCGAATGCGGACAGTTCTCCTGGTCTGGCATCCCAACCGTCCAATTTCGGCCAACTGTTCCATGTGAAAGTGCATCCCCCACCAGCACAGGATCGTTCTCTTCGTGGTCAGCATCGCATTGATCATGGAGTATTCGGTGAGCCATAGTCCCTTCGTTTCTTCATATCCTCTCGCGAAAACCCCAATCGAGCGATCAGCAAGTTTTTCGTTTATCTACAGTTTCAATTGCCCCCAATACCTCCCACCCGAGCCCATCTCCAATCGTTCTGCGTCTCCGCTCTCTCTTTCGCTATTTGATCTATCCGGGAGGAGGATCTCGAGCCATCGGGTCGACCCGAGAGTCGTGAAATCGTACGAGAGCCCGAGCCTCGGCGATCGTCTAAACTGCTCGATTTGGAAAGGATAGACACTGATAGGAGACGGAGAGAGTGTGCGGGTTGGAGAGACGCAGAGAGGATGTTCGAACGGGTGGAAGATAAGGGGAGTGGTGGTGACCCATTTCGGGATGGGCACAGAGGCACTTCACACCGGACGGTCAGGATTGATTCGGACTCCCTGTTTGGAAGCGGTTTTCGGTGTCCACACCC
>LR564688.1:0-10217 GCA_900536345.3 Caenorhabditis sp. 39 LS-2015 | reverse complement strand
GCTGGACACAAAGGATTGGGCGCTGGATGGAAGATCGGTGGCTGGAGCTGGATCCGGAGGGTTTCTGCAATGGAAAATGATGAGAATTCCTCGTTTTCCTGCCATTTCTACCTCTGCGCCATGGCTCCCATCGCCGCGGCCGTCGTAAATTCCGCAAGAAGTTCTCGATTCGATTCCTTGATGACGTCCTTCATCGAAACGAAAAACGCGCGCATCGTATCCGTATTGTTCGGTGGTGGCCCTCCGTTTGCGGCAGTTTTGACGAGAATCGGCTTCGGAGGCGGCGCCGGAACTGTCAGATTGTCTTCGAAATTGACCAGCTGGCTGGGATTGACACCGGGGAGCAGGTGATAGTCCGAAATGTACTCGTCCACCAGAACCGTCAGAACCGCGTATTTTTTGAGTCTGGAAATGAAGTTTTTTTTAGATTTTCAATGTCATCAAAAGGATATCGATTGCGTTACTTCTCCAAATACGTCTTGTTGACCTTCAGACTGAACTTCATGTACAATTTGAGTTTCGATTCGAGACCTATGTGCACCATGTGAAGTTTCGGAGCCAGAGTGTACGTGAATCTGGAATTTCCATAAAATTGATGGAAAATTTGGGTTTTTCGGTGAAATTTCATGAAATCCGAGTCAATTTCGCCAAAATTTCGAAAAATGATGACATTTTTGTGAAAAATCGATAAAAAGTTTCAGAATTTGAACAAAAATCAATTTTTGATGAAAATTCGTGATTTTTCACTGAAATTCAATGATTTTCGGCAATTTTTCAGTTTTTTCAATGAAATTCACCCATTTTCGACCTTTTTTCCATCAAAAATCCGCGATTTTCGTCCATTTTTCTCAATTTTCCCCTAAAAAACCATTTTTCGCCCAATTTCTCACCTATTATACAAACTGTTCACCGTCCGATCGCTTCCCGTCGCATTTTTGTACTCGTACCACATTTTGTACGGTCCACACGTCGGTGTTATGTTCACAAGGTAGTTGAGCATTCGGAGATCTTCGTCGGTTCGGAACTGGATTAGTGGTCGAGCTTTGGCAGCCATTTTCTGAGAGAAATTGGGAAAAATTGCAAAAAATTGAAAAGAAAATGATAAAAATCAATGAAAATACAAGTAAAAACCGGGAAAAAACCGGAAATTTTCAGAAAAAATCAATAGAAAAAATCAAAACTTTCATTTGAAATTCCAATGCGAGAAAAAAACTAAAGAAAAACGTTGTCAGTATTTGAAAAAAAAACAGTGAAAAACAACAAAAAAACAGGCAAAAAACATTTTCTCTAACAGTCCAAAATCGTCAGTGTCGCTTCGATGGCGTTCGTCAGTTGGTGATTCGGAATTTTCTGGAATTTTCTACAGTTAGGCCACGCCCACACTTCTTTTTGGTCACAAACTCCACTGATTATCGATTGAATGGCCGAATCCATGCGGGATTCGAGTTTGGACGATTTCACGTCGGTGCAGAAGGTTTTGAGGAGCAAAAGAAAGTCGGCCATGCTGGTTTTTAGGTCTTTTCGCTGGTCTTGATGGGCTCTGAAAAGGAAAAATAGCCAAATTTCCCAATAATTCAATAAAAACCCCACCGATTCTCCATTGCCGCAGCCGCAGCCAGTTGTCGAACCACAACTTCGATTAATTTCTTGTTCGACACATCCACAACATCGGTGATCTCCTCCTTGAGCGTTTCCACGAACATGTTCATCTCTGGCGTCGGCGAGAGTGCCGTCCGATTCTGAATCCACACGGATTCCTCTTTAACGTCTCCCTCATCCTTCATCTCGATTCTGGCTCTTTTCGGAGCAGCGCTTCGCGGACTCGTTTCGACGACATCTATATCTTCTTCAGCTGACGATTGATCTGATAGTGTTGGCGGTAGGAAATCGTCGAGTTTCATCTCCTGAATCGCACTCGTATAAACCGTCCAATTCACATGCTCTCGGCGTTCCATCGGCATTTCCCGGACTCGTTCGATGACCGATTCAATCGATTTCTCGATTCTTTCCATTTTCGCAGCTAACTGATCTTCGAATGGCTCGTTTTGCGTCTTTTCCGGCTCGAATTTGCCGTCGTAGTCGACAATCCAGCCTTGCTTGTCGCAAGTGACGTTCATGTGGCGGCAGATTCTAAAAAAAACATTGTGTATATGGTTGCGAAACGTCGGGTCCTGAAAAACGAACACTTTGATGTACTGCTTGTCGACTTTAATGTGATATTTGGCGTAGAGCTTGACTTTTGTGGGAATGTCGAATGGCATTCGGTGCAAGGTGTAGATCATGTGCGTTTGGAATCTGTCGAAACCCAATTAAGCTCATTTTTCAACAATTTTCACAAATTTTCAACTGACCGCTGGCACAACTCCGTGATAGTCCTATAAGTGCCGGTTAATCGCTTGAAATCCTTCCACAACTCGTAGGATATGCTTCGATGTCGACAATCAATCAAATATTCCCACATTAGAAGGTCTTCATCGTCGGAAAACGGATGGGAGACCGGGAAAGTGTCAGAATTGGCTTTTAGGCTGTATTTTATCAAAAAACCGCATTCGTCGACAACCAATTCTGCGAAAGTGCTTAACCTGGAAGAGGTATTGGTGGATTTTTGAAAAATTGCGGGATTTTTGAATAATTTATGCCAAAAACTCACATTTCCGCAGCTTCCTTGGTAATTACAATGCGATATTTCTCATAAAGCCACAGTTTCGTCTCAATATCGAAATGTGTGAGGTGTAATCGTGGAATCATGTCGTTGAAGAACCTGGAATCGGGATTTTCAAGGTTTTTCATTGAAAAATGTGATTTCTGATTGGAATTTAGGAAAAAATATCGATTTTCTGTGAATTTCATCGATTTTTCATAAATTTCGGCGGATTTTATCAGAATTTTCCCGTTTTTCGCCATTTTCCTTCAAATTTTCAAAATCTCCGAAACTCACCGATCATAAAGACTCTGTACACTTCTCTCCGTTCCAGTGGCTCGTTTGAACTTCTCCCAGACGCTGAGAAAACTGTAATCGTAGGTGAGCTGATGGGCGATCAGAAACCGCCACATTGCGAGCTCTTCGTCGTGCGAAAACGGCCACGTGGATGCTGATGACGTCGGCTCCATGGTACTGTAATCTGGAAGCTTCTTGGCATAACCTGAAATTTTATGGTTTTCCGGTAAAATTGAGCTGTAAACTCATAAAAAAGGTAAATAATCAATAAAAAAGATAAATGACAAGTCATAAGATTATTCAATTATCTGTTCGTTCCATTCTTCTAAAAATCAATAAATAGCAATCAATAGGGTTAAAATAGTATAGTTAATGGTAAAAAGGGGGTAAAATGCAAGTTTTAAGGTAGATTTAAAACATTCGCAATGCCACGTTGATGACTTGACCTAGTGTTTCCTCCGAAACGCCCTGAAATTTAGATTTTAGGATCTCGAGTGGAAAAAAATCGGTTTCAATCAATTTCACAGTTTTTCATCGATTTTCAGAAATTTTCCAGGAAAAACCCAACTCACATCATTCAAAACTCGTTCCTTGACCACAGCAAGCTGCTCGGCCAACCGCGTACTCCCATTTCCAATCACTCCAACCACCGCTTCCATTCCGTCGAAAAGCTTCAGAACACTCGCTTTCAACGGATCCGTCTCTTCGGCAATTCCATGGATCTGTCGGATTTCATGAAGGGTTCGGTGCACCAGAGCCTCATTGATCGTTTTGACCTGATCCGTGATGCTTTGGGAGAAATCTTTGAGCTGATTTTCAGTGATAAGAAGTGCTTTCGGGGCAGTTACGTCTGGAACTTCAGGTTCTGGATTTTTCGAGAATTCAGAATCCGTCTTTGGCTGCTCAAAAATCACGTCTTCAGGCTCTTCTACGTCTGGTTCATCTTCTGGAAGCGCAGAAGACGTCGTTGGCCGATTGGGATCCTCGGTGACCGCGGTTAAGGTGACATCTGCGTTGGTGTCGTCAGGATTCTGATTCGAAATCAGAATCGCGATCTCCGGATTCCGAACCGATCTCTTAGAACGCTTAGGCAGCTCCAACACACTGAACGTCGCGGTCTTCGACCGTTTCCGAGTCGCCCTCGCCGGACCAGTCGCCGGAAGTTCAATACCGTACTTTGCCGACAGGTGCTTTTTCATATTCGCATCTAAATCCGTTTTCCATGTTAATTGTGGGCCAAGGGTTATGATTAATCTGCAAATTTTGGGATTTTCATATCAAAATCGCTGCGAGACCCACCTGGAGTTAAGACTATGATCACTTTTCGTGGAACCCGTTTTTGTCCTGAAGCTGTCCCAAAACTCGGGAGTATTCCAGTCCACACTGGTTTCCTTGATAAACTCCCAGATGGCATCGTCCTCGTCGGCAGTGAAGACGTTGGCGGACATTCTGATGTGAGTGAAAATATAAATATTTCAAAAAAAGGAAAATGATAGGAAAATTGAGGAAAATACCATGAAAATACAATAAAAAAATCTCTTTGAGAAAATTCATGCTAAATGAATAAAACTGGACAAAACAGAACAGAACAGAACAGAAAAGAACAAAACAGAAAAGAACAACAAAAAATATTTGAAAAATTAAAAAATTCCAACATTTCTCACTGTCCAATCATCTTCAACGCCACATCGACGACAGTGTAAATCGATTCGATCGAAATCTTATTCTGAACGACAGAATGATGCAAAATCGCGTTATCGATGCGTTTTTCGATGGATTTCAAATCGGAATTTCCCAAATTCTCAACGAGAGTCTTCAGATTCACAAGGCAGCGTCTAGCGTCGATTTCTTCGTTTCTAGGGGCGATTTGAACAACTTCCTTACGATTATTTCCCTCAAGACTTGCCAGAAACTCTGGAATGACCTTCTTGGCAGTTTCAGCGACACATTTCTTGATTTCCTCGTGGATTGCATCAAGAATAATCGGAGAAGTTGGCTGTTGAGCGGCCATTCTCGCTGATTTCTCATTCGGAACCGCAATTTTCTCTCCAGCACGCTTTGCAGCCACCCGGCTTCCGGAACTTGACGCAGAAGCAGAAGCGCTGGTATCTTCTTCGTCAACAATAAAGCCTTCCGCGTCGATTTGAACATTTGTCTCGTTGATCAAGCTGAAAATCGATAAATAATTGAAATTTTATCAATAAATCAACCTTACCACTGTCGGTAACTCGGATGGACCGGAATTTTGTACTTTTTGTAGAGTTTCGCCTTGGAATCAATGTCGATGTCATCATAAGTGTGCAAATTTGGCGATAACGTGTGCTTGAACCTGAAAATCTCGTCCTAAATTGAAAAATCAATAGTTTCACCTGTTATTAAGACACTGAACGTTCTTGACAGTCTTGGTTGCCTCAATATACTCCTTCCACATGGTTTTTGGGCCTCCCAGTGTTTCTGTCTGAAGCAAGAATCGCAGCATGGACAAATCATCTTCGGGAAGGAAACCAAAGTGCGCGGCTTGACGATTCGCAGCCATTTTTCAGCTGAAAATTGAGAAATTTCAGGGAAAACTTGAAAATGTGATATTGACAACCGCCTGTCACATTTTTAGGGTAATTTTCGATGAAAATGAGAAGATTTTAATGACAAACACAAAATCCTACTTCTTTTAATCGATTTTTCAAAGAAAATCTTATAAAAACCATGGAAAAATGGGAAAAACAACAAAAAAAGACAAAATTTAAAAATTTTGAAAATTTGTTCAAGCCCCGCCCACTTTGACACGTTTCTGCAATGGCACCGCACGTTTTTTCTGCAACTTTAACAGCGCGGCGCCATTGCAGAAGGGGGCGGAGTCACGCAAAATTTCGAAACTTCGAAAAAAAATTCTATTTTTTTTAAATTTTTCTGGTTTTTTTTCAAATTCTTCTTGATTTTCTTGTATTTATGACCAATTTCAGATGGGAAGAAACGCAAAGAACCTGTTCACATCAAAAGAAGATATGAAAATGTGGAGATTTGCAATGGAGAAGAATCTGCAAAACGGGATGTTGCTGTGGAACTTGTTCCAGGTGGAGAGAGGTTCGACACGTCCCGCACTTGGATTGTATAGTCGGTAAGGTGTTGATTTTTGAGTTCCAACTCGAAATTATCCAAATTTCCAGATTCCGCAACGTCCTGATTCCCCATCTTCCACAAACATTGTTTCACACGGAAACCAAGTTGAAACTTTGCGTTCAGTACGAAATTCGAGTTGATGACGAGTTTTTGAAGGCGTGAGTTCACTAAATATCTGGAAAAAGGAGTAATTTCAAGTTTTTAAGGTTGGAAGAAGATGCGATTGTAGCGGTGGACAATGACGGAACTGTCAGAGCATACACCATGAAACCGAATGTCAAACCGAATACGGATATGGAACTGGACGATGAAGAGTTTCTGAAGTTGACGTGTCCTATTTTGAAAAAATGGAGCAGATTCACAGAGGAAGAAGATACGGAAATCTGGAATTACTTTATCAAACACCACAGAAGATACACTCGTGGTAGTTCGACGTTCTGGAAGGATCTTGTCAGCGAAAAGGAATGGAATCGATCGCCGAACGTCATTTGTACAAGGTAGATGGACACTGGGTTCTTTTTTACGAGTTTTTGCTCAGGTTCAACACGAGTTTAGCTCCACAACTTCACAAAACCGATTTCGACATGAAAACAAAGTTGATGGTGTACGAATGCTGCAAATTTCCAGTTGATCGAAAGTATTTGAAGACGTGAGTGTGTTTGAAAGCAATGAGGATCTTTAAGGTTGAGAGTTTCCAGGCTAAAGAAGTTTTATGATCTGGAAGTCGATAACCGGAGATGTATCATTTCGTACGAGAAAATTCGAGAGCGACGACGGCGACGCGCTTCGGATGAAGATGAAGATGAAGACGAGCACGTCATCAAGAGATCCAGAGTGGCATCTGAAGCCCGAATCGTTCATCCAGTGGATATTATCAACAGAGCGCAGGAACGGCAGGATAATAATAATTCTCTGGAGCTCAAAGATTTAAAAATTGAGGAACCTGACGAAATTTTTCATGATTTGGAGATTCCAGTGGAGGATGACAGCGAACCGGAACCAGAACAGCCGCCAACGAATGATATTGTCTCGGTGATGACGAATGTCATGCAGGGGTTGATGAACACTGCCGCCGAGCAAATGAGAAGAGAACTTTCGAAAATGTCGGAGAGAATTTCGCAAGTCTCGAGTGAAGTGAGCATTATCAGGTAAATATTACCATTTTTATGAGAAAAATTATAAAATTTAAATAAAATCAGAAAGCAGATTTCCAATGGCCAGAAAAGCGAAAGTGGTCAGGAACAGATTCCGATACCGAACAAGAAAGAGTACCTGCTGAAGTTGAAGAACTTGGTGTCGTCGTTCAATTCTCCGGATCTGGAAGACATTCAGCAGAAAATCGATGCGGCAATCGATGCTGTTCCAGAAGAAGACGAGGATTCGACTGCGGTGAGACTGATTCGCGGATCGCTGGATGCCACGCTGCTGATGTTCGGTCAATGATCAATTCATGTCACTTGTTACTCGAATTCCAAAAAGAGAACTTTTATTATGCATTCCATTCCATTTCTAACACACGTATTTTTGTTTTCATAATGTTATAATCAGTTTTAAAGTGATTTTTGTTAAAAATGGTGCCGGATTGCGTGTTGTAGTTGATTTTTCGTTGAGTTCTCGACATTTGATACTGATTTTCCTTGGTTCTGCCTTCTGCACTGATCAATTCTCTAGAAGACCTTTATTTTAGATGAGGCTGTTCACACCAAAAGAAGACATGCAAATATGGAGATTCGTGATGGAAAAGAACCAGAAACATGGCGAAGTCGCATGGACGGAATTCATAAACAGAACAGGGTCGACACGAAGCGAGAAAGTGTTGTGGGCACGGTGAGCATAATCGATAATTGAATTTAAATACAAATTTTTAGATTCCGCACGTTCCTGCTCCCCCACCTACCGTTTACAACGTTTCACACGGAGACAAAGTTGAAACTTTGCAAGAATTACAAATTTCGAGTGGATGAGGAGTTTTTGAAGACGTGAGTTCACTGGATATGTGAAACAGGAGTAATTTCAAATTTTGAAGGTTGAAAAAAGATGCGATTGTAGCGGTGGACAATGACGGAACTGTCAGAGCATACACCATGAAACCGACTGTCGGACCGAATACGGATATGGAACTGGACGATGAAGAGTTTATGAAGTCGACGTCTCCAATTACCTACAAACGTGTGGCATTCACAAAAGAAGAGGATGTGCAAATCTGGAATTACTTCATCAAACACCGCAGAAGATACACTCGCGGTAGTTATGTATTCTGGGATGATCTTATCCGCGAAAAGAAATGGAATCGAACTGCGGGAGTCACATCGCATCGGTAGAATTGATTGTGATAGAGTCTCTCCATCCTTTGCAAGCTTTGTTCAGATTCAACAAGATTCTGGCTCCACAACTGCACAAAACTGATTTCGACATGAAAACAAAGCTGGAATTGTACAAAAGCTGCAAAATTCCAGTCGATCCGGAATATTTGAAGACGTGAGTGTTGGAATTGTGAGGGAAAAATAGCTGAATTCAACAATTCTGCAGGCTGAAGGAGCAATATGAACTGGAAGTCGATAAGAAGGGGTGTATCGTGAAGTACGAGAAAATCGACGATAAGAAATACCGATCGTCCAGCGAGAAGAAGTTGGAGCAGCGAAATTCTTCGATTCACGTCAAGACAGAAGATATTAGTGAACCTGTCGCCAAGAGACAAAGATACGAGAAAGAGTTTTACATCGATTCTGAATCGGATCTGGACGAAACCGATTCGGAGAGTCGATTTGGGGACTTTGAAGACGTGGAGAATCAGAACTCTAGAGATTCGGATGAAGATCATCAGGTTCTGGATGGTGAACCGCAGAGACCAACGTCTCAACGTCGAGAGCAGAAGGTCATCATACCAGATGTTCAGCTGCAAGAATTGGAGGATCGCATCGTCGAAAAGCTTACAACCGCCGTCCAGAATGCCATGGTCACCGTTTCAGAGGACTTGATTGATGCGAAAATTACGAAAATGTCGAAAACTTTTCAAGAATCACTGCGAACTGAGATATTGAAAGTGTCCAGCCAGAAAATCCTACCCTCACTTTGTGAACATTGCGAGAAGTCGTCGCGAAAGAAGAAAGAGTTCCTTCTGAATCTCAAGAACCTCATCTCCCCGTTCCATGCTCCAGAACTAGAAGACGTCGCGCAGAGAATCGACAGAGCGGTCCAGAATTCTCCAGCCAGAAGAAGACGTCGATCCGCATCTGTTTAAAATGATCCGATCATCGTTAGACATGTTGTTGTTGGCTATTGGCCATTGAATTTTGCCATAATTTCTCTGTTTTTTTTCCATTTTCTGTTGTTGTTTATTGTTATCATCAATTTTCAAAACTGTTTTTGATCAAATTGATGCTGGTATTTCATGTTCTCTTCGAAGTTTGGTTGAGTGGTCCATTTATATTTGTTTTCCTTTTCTTTAAATTTTTCAAATTTTCCCACATTTTACCCGGGCTTCAGATGGTCAATAGCAAAAAAGGCATCAAGTTCGCAGCAGAGGAAGACATGCAAATATGGAGATTTGCAATCGAAAAGATCCAGAAACATGGCGAAGTCGCATGGAAGGAACTCAGAAACAGAACAGGGTTGACACGCAGCGAGAAAGTGTTGCGCACACGGTAAGAATAATCGATTGTTTTCGAATTTTGACTTCACTTAACTCATTTTCAGATTCCGCACATTCCTGCTCCCCCACCTACCGGTCACACAGTTTCACACGGAGACCAAATTGAAACTTTGCATGCATTACAAATTTCCAGTAGGCGCAGAGTTCTTGCAAGCGTGAGTTCACTGAAAATCTGCAAAATAGGACTGATTTCAAATTTTTAAGATTGAGAGAAGATGCGAATGTAAAACTGGACAGTGAAGGCATTGTCGCAGCATACACCATGAAACCGACTGTCAGATCGAATACGGATATGGAACTGGACGATGAAGAGTTTCTGGAGTTGACGTGTCCTATCCTACACATTCAAATCAAATACACAAAAGAAGAAGATACGCAAATCTGGAATTACTTCATCAAACACCACAGAAGATACACTCGCGGTAGTGCCGTATTCTGGGAGGATCTTATCCGGGAGAAGAAATGGAATCGAACGACGAGCAGCGTACTGCCTAGGTAGTTGAACACTAG
>LR564687.1:7292-20761 GCA_900536345.3 Caenorhabditis sp. 39 LS-2015 | reverse complement strand
TGTGACTTGCTGCCTGCCGGGCCACTGGACATCTGGGAGCAGCACGGAGCAAAAGATCGGTCGGGTGTGCTTTGCTCCGTGAGCTAAGAGGGGCTAAGAGAGATGGACAACAAATTGGAATGATCCTTCGAACACGCACCTCTCGAATCAAGGGAAATGTTCTCTGCTCACACTGCCAAGCAAAATAGACTCTTTTTCGACTCGACTTGACGCGTCTGAGCAAGTTTGAATCAGCACGGACCCACCTGAATGATGTACAAACACCAGTGAAACATGGTCGGAAACTGGATGTAAGTTGTGGTAATGGAGAGAGTGTGGAGGAGGGAGAGACGCAGGGGTTGGAAGGGAAATTGGGAGGAGATGGAGAAGAAGAAGAAGATGAGTGAGTGTTCTGGGGACGGAGGTGAAATACACGTGAATACGGGACTGTATAGTGAATTGAAGGGGAACGGGAAATGAGGAGAAGTAGGCGGTGGAGAAGGAGGAGGAGGAGGAGAAGGAGAGTTGTGCAGTTGCAGAGCAGAGCTGAATCGCAAAATGTTACACTTTACACAAAATTTGTACTTTTTTCGGAATTCCCCCTTTTCACCGCACGTTCTAGGGCATATCGAAGGCATATTCTGCCCATCCGCAACATCTAACAACTTTCTGTTTCACTGAAAACTCAACCTTGATGATATCCAATCACTGAACTCCGATTCTCGGACAACTCATCAGAGCACATTTTCTGTATCTTGGCACTCACACTCAGCCAACGTTCAGAGTTCAAGAAAACAAGTTGTTGATTGAATTGATACGGTCGGGACAGGGCAGTTATCAAGATCCTCTTTCATCTTCTCCTCCTTCCCCTCTTCTATCCTCCAAAGGAGGTCGATGTGTGAACGTGTGTAGTACTCGAAAAGGACAGACAGGGGAAAGTGGACAATAAAGAGAGCGGACGAAATTGAGGAGGAACAGGGAGGAACAGATAGCGATCTTCTTGTTATTCACTGGAGAAGAAGAGGAAAACGCTCTGGCGATCAGCCGATCAGGGTCCTCGAGGCTACGGTGTAGCCTTGGAAGAGGGCCTACGGGAAGGGGAAGGGGCTTTGAATTTCAGAGTGGGTGGGCTAAGACATAAAGACAAAGGACAATTGGACTGGGGAAGGTTGTAGTCATATCGTTTTTGCTTGTAAAAATTCCAAAATTATAAAATTGTTGAAACAGAAATTTTGGGATAAATGTTCCAAGATAGCATGTAATTATATCATTTATCTCTCTATCGAAACGAGATATCAAAAAACGCTCAATCACAAAAATATGCAACGTTTTAAAAGCTGCAAGTTCCTAGTTGATCACTTTTCAATATCTCTTGCATTTTTTGAGTTATATCTCAAAATAAGTAGAGGTTACCAAGAAAATTCCACTTTCCCCCTCCCCCCCCCAAACTTTGTACCGGATCATTCTGGCACTGAACTTGTTTCTCAGAATACCAATCAGCAAAGTGTTCCTGGTCATGTCGTCGTGACCACCACCACGACGCCATCATCCAATTTGCACTTGTTCGCTGAATTCGCTCGGAGATAAACACACTTTGTGACGTGTAAATCGCGTCGCCGGGCAGCTGAAGAGGTGTTTCCCGAATATAAAAATGGGAAATCACAGAATAGTTTGTGATTTGTGGTGAATGTGACCAACAAAGTGTCCGGGAAGCACGGAAATTTGAGAAGTTGTGACAGGAGTAGGCGAATATTATGTGCGGTGGACTTTTGAAGAGCAGAATCAAGGAGCAGAAGAACAGGAAGAAGAGGTGGGAAAATGAGGAAGAATGAGAAGGGATAGAGTTGGAAAATGGAATTGAAACTTTCTGCTTAACTTGGAAGCTTCAATCCAGCACAATTTCACTACAAATACCTCGAATCGCAATCCGTACACTACATCTGTATTGTCATGGTATGTCCTCACAGCCACATGATGATAAATCCTCCCTCTTTTCCCTGTTTCCCAATAATTTCATCCCGCTGATTGCTATCTCTTCACTGGCGCGGCGACCTGTCTCCCCGTGCAGACCAATGAACGATCAGCTAAAATGGGTAATCTTTCGATTCTTGTTTCAGATTCGAAATGTACCCGAAGAGGGCACCCTCGTCGTCGTCGTCATTATGTCTCATTCGATGCCGTGTACTTTGTTCCCCTCTCCTCCCTATTCACATATCGAACCACCCGTTTCGCTTCCGAGAATGGATTTGTGTCTCTACGTTGGTGTGTTTCAGCGTGTGGAGAATGTTTGTGTCTTGGTCGGAAGTTGTACGTGATCACAAATCAGCGACAAAAATGGAAATGAGGAACTAGTGATTAGGAGAAGGATTTTCAGGGAAAAGCCATGCACGGAAGGATTGAAATTGGAGACTCTGATATCAATCTTGTTGTCCTTCTCTTTCTACTGACTATCGGTCATTTATAATGCGTGCGGAATACGGAAAATGTAGAGAATGGAGTCGGGATTTGTAGTATTTGTAGTCAGGAAGGGTACATGTGTAGGGAAACGGAAGGAAGATGTGGGTGGTTGGAAGATCATAAACACGGGCGGGAGGAACAGGAAGATGTTGAGATTAAGTGGGACAGAGACATCGGGACTCAATGTTGGTTTGATGAGCTTTTATGGGGGAACGGAGCACTTGGAAAACTTATCAAGATGTTTATGTGGCTTCCGGCTTAAACGAGTAAAGGTGAAATCTGTGATTTCTATTGAAACAGTCGTGAAACGGAAAAAAAAGCATTTTTGATCAATGTGACCTGGAATCCATACCAAAAAGATATGGAACGAGCAGAAAAATATATTCTCACGATTGTTCTAACAAGGGAGGTCATTTTAGTGGACACTTCAGATATTTCTCAAATGTTTATGGTGTAAAGAGTGCCCTAATACAAGTTGACTGTCAAAATTCCAGCCGCCACTTTTTGGTTCTACGGAAGTTATGACGTCTTGAAGATCGCTTTTAGTGCAAAAGTGCTGCTATATTGAAGAAATCTCACCTTCGAGGCGTCATAACTTCCGTAAAACCAAAAAGTGGCGGCTGAAATTTTGACAGTCAACTTGTATTAGGGCACTCTTTACACCATAAACATTTGAGAAATATCTGAAGTGTCCACTAAAATGACCTTCCTTGTAAACTTGAACGCAAAAACCGTTTGTCTCTGATGTGAAACAGAAGTTTTTGAGATTCCTATATGAAACAATGACAGGAACCCTTTGAAAAATATAAATGGGAAGACGGAAACAGACGAAAAATTGACTCGTTAGTTTCAGATTCCTCTTCCAAAACAAAAGAACAACGACCTGAATCTTTCTGCAAGACACAGACACAAGAACCGACAGAACCGTACTCTCCGCCCATTTCAAAACATCCACTCCCACCATTTTCTTCAGAACACAAACTACATTTTCGACACAGTCTCCCCTCCCACTTTGTGCTTTTATCAGATCAACACCTCCTCTCCTCGGACACATGGTACCTCCTTCGGATCGCTCGTTCGATCCGAATCGCTGTTATTGTTTTCGAGTGTTCAATGACCATTGGAACAAGATGTTATAACAGAGACGTGATAAGGCGGACTGCCCAAGTTGATAAAGGAGGAAAGGGAATGCCAACGTGACTATTGGCACGTATCAGAGGATCAAAAATATGAAACAAAGTGAAAGAGGAAGAGGAAGTCGGGAGAATACCGGGAAAGGGAGAGGGAGACGTCAGAACTATGCGAAGCACTATTCTGGGAAAGGAAAATTGGACGAGTCAGTCACTCCAAAAAGACGTTGGTTGGATCAGGGATAAGTAACGGGTTGCCTAGGATCACAACTATCTGTGCCATTTATAAACGGCAAACTGCTGACTTTTCTGACTTCTGCCGAAAACTGCCATTATGGTATCCTTTCGGTCGGTCCAAACGGACCATTCACGATCACAACTTTTTCCATCGTACAGTTCCGTACCACAACTTTGTGTCATCACAAAACCGATCACAAATCGCAAAACGGCCGGTCTTCCCCAGTCGGCCGTTTTGTGACTTTCATTGTTCAATCATTAATTCATCCGACGAATGGGAGAAGATTGAATCAGAAAGAGGGAAAGAAATGGGGTGACGCATTGATGATCACGTCTAGCCAAGTGTAGGCAAAGTGTGCGGGATCTGGAAAGGGGATGGCGGGGAAGTCCATTTTTTAGAAAGTCGAAGTTGGAAATGACAGATTTCTGTTTCAGAGTTTCCTTTTTTTGACAGAAATTAACTTGAAAATTGATGGAGTTGTATTCGGACAAACCTAACACCAAACCCTGATATGCATCGCTCGGGTCTAGAAATGATCATAATGCTGGAAAAGCGCGTTGCAAGACCCTTCTGTTTTCAATTCAAAAGATAATACCTCCATTTCCTCTTTAAGACCCCAATGTTTCGCAACTCGATTTTTTTCTCCAAAATGCTCCTTCACACGTCAAGTTCCAATATCTGTCAAAAAATATTTCTCTTGAAGTTTGCAGTGGCAAAACGTTACAATGGCGGAACGTCGCGTTGCGAAATATCGGGGGTGCCTCCCCTTTGACCCGTTCTTTCCGTCTTGCTCTTATCGGTTTCCGGTCATTCATTGTTTATAAAACATCTGCATCCGTCTGCAGAAATGTTTATCGACACGACGACACACACATATCAGTATCAATATCATTTCCTTCCCATAACTTATCTAAACACACAGCGGTGACCTATAAATTGTCCCGTCCTGTCTCCCTGTTTCTCCATCCAAATGTCGCACTTTTTCTCCTTCTTTTTCCTGGTTTTTGTGTCTTTCCACGTGGCAAATGGCTCAGTTTGCTCTCTGAAAAACAGCGCCATCGAGTCGAGTTGGCAAGTGATCGGGGACAATCAGCTGCAGATTCAATTCGAGCATAACAACTTCACGACGGATAGATGGACGTCTATCGCATTCGGAAATGGACCTGGAATGGTTAGTGATACGAATTCAAGAGTGAGACCCTAAACCCCCAAAAACTTTGATATCAGACCAACATCGAAGCGATAATCTTTTCTCGAGTCAACGACGTCGTCACCACGAGCACCGGATACACTCCGAAGAAGAAGAAGGTTGTGATCGACTCGGTGCCGTATGTGACTGTGAAGAATGTGAATCTGAATGGAAACCTGCTGAAAATCACAGTGACAAGACCACTGGGACCAGCCGGACCGAGGAATTACTCACTGAATAAGTGTGTCAATTGGCTGATCTTGTCGGGTGGAAGTATGAAGGATGGACATTTGAAGAAGCATCATGGAGGCATTGCGACGGCCAAGGTGAGTGGGGGCATGGTGGAGACACGTGGGGGAGATATTTTGGGGCCGCGGTTTGTTGGAACAATACTATCTCCTCAGATAAACGTTTTAGTGCAAATTGAATTAGTTTTACGAAGATGATGAAACAGTAACTGTACCAAGTCAACCCGTGCTCTTATCACCCCGAAACCCGTTTCTCTGCCACTTTTCCTACTTTATCCCGTTTGCCGCAAAGGGCATCGCACTGCAAACATGTGTTCTTTTGTTTGAATTGACACAAGAAACAAAGAGTTGCGATTAGACGAAACCCTTTTCACTTTCCTCTCGAACACGTCTTCAACAACTTTCAGAATGTTTGCGCGAATGAATGCAAGGCGCCGAGCAAGTTGCAGATGCTGAGGTCGAATCGAATTCAGTGAACATTGGAGAGATGAATATTAATAGTTGTATCTTTCTGGAGAACTTGAATAAATACTGCATGTGTTGTTTCAAGCATTTGTTTGTTGGCGAAACGTGGAAACAAATGTTTGTGTAAATAAGTGAGTTTCTGGAGTAAAAAAAGAGTGATAGTCAAACAAAGTGCAAACTTTACACAAGTTGTTGCTATTTTGAAGATGGAGGATGGAAACTTGGAAGATACTCTTTCAGTTTCAAGAAAGCATGAAGTAATTCGAGTTTTACTGCAGAAAATTGTAATCGTGCACTGAAATGCTTATTTTGAAACAGGCAAAATAATAGACACACCATTAGGTTCACCCAGCCTCAAAAATATAGAGGATTCTACTACAAAAGGGGTTTCCGTCACTATGCCAACCAGAAGTGACTTTAAAAAACGGAGTAATCCGTGATCAGCAGTGTCTAATTTTTGAACAGCTGACCGATCTTACCCTCACAGTCATTTTGGAAAGGGGACATCCCGAGGCATCAGAAACTTTCGGGTCATATTACATCGGGTTGATGCTTAGTTGGTGTTTGAGTTGGTCACTGTGGTCTTACAACGAAAAGTATTTTTCTACCTTAACGTTTTGAACAAAAACATAAAAAATAATCCAGTTTTAGCTGAACTTCTACAATTACCTATAAAGCCATACCAAAACTTTTAGCAATGTGAGCCGATGAGAATCAACTCTTCTGAAAAACTATAAAAAAGGTTTTCTTGCAAAAATATAATTAAAATTATTCAAACTTATTCAAAAATCCACAAACTAATAAAATTGGGAACATTTCTTTCTAAAACTGAGTTTTGAAACAGCTAGAAAATTTTCGAAAGCGAGTGTGACTAGTTCAAGAGACATTTTATCTCGGATTCAGACAAAAACTACGGTATCAAGAACATTTCGGTTTCAACAGTGTTTTAAGTTATTTAGGTGTCTTAACTGTACAGTTTTATCTCGGCAAATTCACTGAAACTAGAAAATAAAGTCCACATTCAAAAGTCTTTGCGGATTAGTGAAAAAGTCTAGCTGCTTGTGAGAAAATACAAGTTTAATGAAACAGAATCTTGAAAGTGTATTTGATTGTTAGTTGATAGAGAAAAGTAGTTATTTGTCTGTTGATCTCGCAGCTATGTACAAACTACGGTATCAGAAATATTTCTGTTTCAACGAAAGCTTACGTGTTCTATACAACAGTTCGCAAACATTATCATGGAACATAATCATTTATATCACTCAAATTGAAATTTCGAAACCTTACTCTTTGACCTAAACATCGAAATCATTTCGTTTCCCTTGGACTCCCCTTAACTGCCAACTTGTAATCCCTTGTTCGAGAAAGTAACAGGCGGAGCAAGTACACATCGCGAGCACTTGGCACGTTATTGGACTACAACTCTCCCGATGGCGGACTACACAAACCACGAAACGGTGGCAAACATGCACCAGGTACCGTATAAAAGACGGGCGTCGCGTCGAGAAAGACATCTGCCGATCCTTCTCTCGACAAGACAACCAACGAAAATGATGAGATCCTGCGTGCTTCTGGCCGTTCTTTTCGCCTTCGCCGCCGCGAGAACATGCAAATACGACAGTGGAGACTTCAATTCCCACTGGGTCTACGCCAACAATTCGATCGTTCTTCAGTTCCAGAACACCAAGATTAAGAATAACGAGTGGACCGGACTGGCTTTCGGAGATGATAAGGTGAGACTTTCAGATTTTCTTCTTTAGTCCGTTTCAAAACCTTTGAAATGTTTCAGAACAACCTCCAAGGAGTCTTCTTCATGGTGTCCAACAACCAAGTGTCCGTCCGTTCCGGCTCCACCACCGAGCACGGACCACCATCCCTCGGATCATCAGGAAACGGAACCATGACCTCTGTCCAGACCCAATCCGCCGTCTACTTCCCAAGAGAGAAGACCATGAGCGCCATTGTGACCATTCCGACCAACTTCAACGGAAGAAGCCTTCAATCCTGCCAGAAGTGGCATGTAAGTCATTGAAAGTGGGGGATCTGTACTGATAAAATGGCATTTTGCAGTGGATCAAGTCTGGAAAGATCGAGGGAGGAGTGGTTGCTCGCAACAAGAAGTCGCCAAAGGACAAGAAGGTGTGCCCGATGGAATGCAACTGAATCCGTCTGTCTTCTAACTTTTTCTTGGGTTTCCCACCTCTCGCCATGTAAATATTGTCTTCCTTCTCCTTCTCTCTCTTCCTCTTCCTCTCCCATTTCCTTTTCTCATTTCTTGTTTCTGTTCCTTTCTCTCATTCTCTGAAAAAAAAGAACTTTGACCAATAAACGGTTCGACTAGAACAATCTCTTCGAAGTCTTCTGACCTACCGTACTCCCTCATGTAAACATTCGACACAGTTTGTTATTCTGCCGATGCCATTTCTCCATCCGCGGCGCCCGTTTTTGTTTGTCTTTGTGTTTGAGTAACTGTACTCGAAACGTTACTCTTTTCACGAGTTACAAGTTACGAGAATAGTCTTGAATTGGGGAGGAGAACAAAAAATCAAATGGAGGAGAGGAAGAAATAATGGAACGGGGAAGTTGAAAAATGAAAGCAATGATTCACTTCAATGTCAGCTTGTAGAAATTATGAAACAGGGATAAACTTTTTGTAATTATGCTTACAAGTTGGTCTGTTTAGAAATATCTCGATGAAAAAATTGAGTATCAACAAAACTCCTCTTTTTCTTCTCTTTTAACGTCAAGGTGAAACAGTACTCATACAGTAGTCGTCCAAATCAGAAACTGTAAACCGTTGCGGAATCGGGTACAGCAGCTTCCCCATTTGGTTTGAATAGTGTGAACAGACCCATTTAGTGACACCCCGATGTTTCGCAACTTGCCACTTTGCAACTGTAAAGTTTTGCAACTCCAAATGTCACAACAAATATATATTTAGCGGATATTGGGATTTGAAGTTTGAGAGAGCAGTTTGAAGAAAAAAAAATCGAGTTGCGAAACACTACAGTTGGAAAACGTCGCTTTGCGAAACATCGGGGTCTTCATTTAGTGATCCCTGTGCCATCTGAGAGTTACCATGGAATACATACATAGTAGCACTCCTTCACCGAAAAGTTTAGCAAAATAGCAAAACCGTGTTTCAAAATTTCTACTTGTAACATCACTTTTCACAGTTTTTTCATTCGTAACAAAACTTTCTGAGAACTGGATCAGCAGTGCCTCACACTTGAAGAACTGATCAATTTTTCCGTTTTTTATATTTCCGTTTGTCCGGAAAAATGTTCCATGTTATGAGTCACAGAAAATCCGACAAAGCACGGTTTGAAACAAATAAATTAATTTAGGAACTTATTGTGTGTCATAAATTATTGAACCAACTTCGGAATTCCAAATTATTTTTCCATGAAACGGTAACATTTTCATTTTGATTCGAACTGGTTGTGAGTTCCTCAATTCTTTTTTGTACAGAACACGCACAAATCCTAAGTTTTTCTCAAACTTTGTTTACCTAATTCTTCGTTTTCGTGGTTCATAGTCTGTGACACAACGCCGCTGTCTTACTGTTTCATTGAACTCTCAACTGTATCCACAGTGTACATAATGACAATGATGACAATTTTTGTGCCATCAACTTCTATTCAGAATCCAACGTCTTCTAAATATCTCCTGGATCCCCCTTCCCTTCCCTCTCTCTTTTCAGCTGTTCCTTCCAATCTCTGCTCTCCATCCGATTTGTCTGTCTGCCAACAAATTCGCCCCTCCTCGCCAAATTCTCAGATAACTTCCAAATATTTGTCCCTTCCTCTCCTCCACTTTTTCCATTACTTTCTCCTGTTTACCAGTCGTCACTTCCACCCCAAAAAACTTCTGTTTTCCAACCGAGGCAATGGTTCGACACCCACCCGAATAACTCGGAAAGTCAACATGGCGGAAGGTTTAAAATGGATCAAATCGGAGGAATGGGAATCAACTGGAAATGCTCTCTCAATTGGTGATTCTTCTGTTGGCAACTGTCGGTTTGGCCAGTGCGGCGACGTGCAAGTACTCGAAGAACAACGTGAATGCGAACTGGAAGATTGTCAATGGAGCACTGCAGATCCAGTATCAGAACAAGCGAATCTCGAATAACCAGTGGACGGCAATTGGGTTCGGACCCGGAATGGTGGGTTCTGTGTAGATTTACGAGCGCAAAACAAAAAATCACTGTTTCAACTTATCCCTAAAGAACTAGAGCTAATGACATTAAACTATTCCGTTCATGGGTAATTTTACAGCAAAGTCAATCAGTCATCGTGTTCATGGTGCAGAACGGTCAAGTGACAGTTCGAACCGGCAGAACATCCGGCTTCATGGCTCCACAATTCGACAATCAATCCAATGTCAACACTCAAATGGCCAATTACTCGGGCACAACTCTGAATGCTCTGATCACTGTCCCATTGAATTTCAATGGAATGAACATTCAGAACTGTCAGACGTGGAATGTAAGTTGCCTATCATCGAATTGCTTCTGAACATCCATTATAAATGTTCCTTTTCCAGTTCGTCCAAACCGGACCCATCAACAACGGCCAAATGGGTCCGCATACTTCGGTTCCCGATCAAGTCAACAATGTTTGTGCATCGCAATGCAGATAAATTGATAAACAATTGTCGAAAAGAAATGACGATGAGAATAATAATAATAAATTTGAAAAAAATCATATTCAGCGGGAAGAAAAACAAAAATAATTAGCTTCGTTTGGAGGGGGGATGGGGATCGGCACAGCCGTCGACCGACTCAGTTTGTGCCGGATTGGATTGATTCCTCCAGAGTTCCGTTTCAAAATTTTTTAGTATTCGATGATGTTTTTTCTCGAGAATTTGAGTTCGCACAAAAAATCTACAAAAGCTATAAATTCGACAGCTCGTAAATCGACACTGTCTGGAATCGTAACGGCGATATTTTTATGGATAAGTTCAGTAGGGGAGACCCCGATGTTTCGCAATCTTTCAAACAGTTTTCTATGAATGAAAAAAATGTGAAAAACAATGTTAAAAGTAGAAATTTTGAAACACAGTTTTACTATTTTGCTGCTAAAGTTATCGGTGAAAGAGTGCTACTATTCCATGGTAATTCTCAGATGGCACAAGGATAACTAAATGGTGACCCCGATGTTTCGCAACGCGATTTTTTTCTTCAAGTTGCTCTTTCAAACTGCAAATCTCGATATCTGCCGAAAAATACTTGTCTTGACGTCTGGAGTTGCAAAACGTTACTGTTGTAAAACATGGGGGCGCCCAGTAAGGTGAAAATGCGACGCAGTTAAAGAACCAATGAGAGAGCGTGAAAAACGAGAGACTCAGACGCATTAGAGACTAAACATTTCTAACGTTTCGCAACTTTTTCTATGCAAATGTAACGTTCCGCAACTCACAACGTTCAAATAATGTGTTTTCGGTAGATATTGGAATTTGAAAACTGAGAGAACATTTTGAAAAAGCCGTTAGCCCTGTCTACTGTTGTGCTGCGGTTGCGTTTTTTACTACGACACTTCGCAACCACGAAGCTTTGTCATTGAAACAGAATTATGTCTACAATTCCATCAAATTCCCAAATTGAAAATGTCCACCATCACATCTTCCAATTCGATGAGAAATGACGGCGAATCGGGGGAAAACAAAGCGAACCCATTCTGGTCATCAGTTACCTTGGAATGCCGTTGTGTTGTCTCGTCTCTTCTTCCTTCCCCCACTCACTTTTTCAAAAAAAAATGATGAAGGGGGCAGTGATTAGTACTGTCCCTTCTCCTTCTTCTTCTCCTTCCAACTGGTATCTTGCCTATCAGTTCTCTCGTGTCTTTGTCCCAATCACAAACACATTCTGCCCATTTCCAACGGCCTTCTCTATCCGTTTTCCATCCCTTTTCGACCCCTTTATTGTCTTGTTTTTGTGTGATTTTTGATTCTCCCCCTCCCCCCCCCTCATCAGCATCGTCTTCTCATCAGTTCAACTGATATCTACTCGATTTCAGTGTTCCCACGCTTCTTCTTCCTCTCTTTCTTCTTCTTCTTCAGTCCATTTTCCGCCGATTCTTCTCTCTTTCTCTTTCCAATTCTGCATGCATAAACTCTGTTTTGTTTGGGCTGTTCCGCATTCTTTAATAAGGATTATTCATTCAAGAAATGCTGTCAAAAACATCCGGTTCATAATTGTGTCTAGAGAGGGGTGTCCTTCTGTTGCATACATGACATTTTTGAAATTTTTCTGGACAGTGGTCAAATATTTCGGTTTTTGGATACCTAATGAATATACTGGTCGCATAGTATTGTTTTGCTGTATATCTCAATAACGGTTTGAGATTTTGAAAAATTGTCAACTTAAAAGTTGTAGCTCTTGAAATTTTGCGTACTTTTGTAGTTGACCGTTTTTTTAAATCTTGTACGGTTACGAAGACACGTGTCAAGGTGTGCAGCTCATTTTTGACAAAAAAGCATTTATCGTTTCGTTGAAAGAAAAACTTTTACTAAAACAGTGATTTTCTGTTTCTAAAACCTTTTCAAGTGTCATCTTTACACTTTTGCTTGTTCTCATTGTGTTTGTTCCAGCGGTTTTCAATTTTTCCAAAATTCAAAAGCAATGTTTCATATAATACTTATATCTGCTTCTGAAAACTAAATTTCACTAGACGACAGTTCACATTTTGCAACCAATCTGAAATTGTTATACTTAGAAAACGTTTATCCCTCGTGTGAAGGGACCCGTTACAAGTCGAAAAGTCAAATAAAACTTGAAAGAAATTGCTGAAAATTGAATATTTTCGCAGCTAAGGCGTTTTATGAGTTTGCATTCAATTCCGAGAAACTTTTTTTCCATTCTTATTCTCAAAATGTTTCCTCTGTTTCATCGATTCCTCTTCAGGGTTTCTATTCATTTTTTTCCAGTCGCGATCGATAAAATTCGACATTTTCCCCATCCACCAAATCTTCCAGAATGGCGTCCATCCTGCGTCGTCTTCTAAGCGTGCGTAAGCCGAAAAAGGTCTTGACACGAAAAGACTCGATCACTGGCCGGAACCACACATTTGTCAGTTTTTCCTTCCCTTCTTCGAGTTTACAACAGTTTCTCGGCATTTCTCGGTACCAGATGGCAATTTTCGTCTAATTTGATAGCGAAAAAATGCCGGCCGCCGCCGCGCGGGTTTCGCTCTTTTTCACGTTTCGATAATCAAATCAACACGACGACAAGTTTGAAAATTGTCAGAAAATTGGGAAGGGACTAGGGTTCCGAGTCGAGCGCGACTCGACTCGAGTCGAGTCGAGTTTTGGCATCGAGCCGCACGACTCGAAAACTCGAAAAAAGCTCGACCAAAATTCGACTCGACTCGGAAAGTCGAGTCGAGCGCTCGAAAGCTCGAATTGCTCGACTCGGAAAGTCGAGTCGAGCGCTCGAAAGCTCGAATTGCTCGGCTCGAAGAATCGCTCGAACGCTCGAAAGCTCGAGCCGCTCGACTCGAAGATTCGCTCGAACGCTCGAAAGCTCGAGTTGCTCGACTCGAAGATTCGCTCGAACGCTCGAAAGCTCGAGTTGCTCGACTCGAAGATTCGCTCGAACGCTCGAAAGCTCGAGTTGCTCGACTCGAAGATTCGCTCGAACGCTCGAGCCGCTCGACTCGAAGATTCGCTCGAACGCTCGAAAGCTCGAGTTGCTCGACTCGAAGATTCGCTCGAACGCTCGAAAGCTCGAGTTGCTCGACTCGAAGATTCGCTCGAACGCTCGA
>LR564684.1:7332-18526 GCA_900536345.3 Caenorhabditis sp. 39 LS-2015 | reverse complement strand
AAAAAAATTATTTCTTTGGCAAAATTTCAGCCAAAAATGTCGAAAACCAGTATAATTCAGCCATGATTAATTGCTTACATACTGAATTCATCAGAATTTATCAATTTCCCCTCAAAAATTCGTCTTTCTGACTGATTTTTCAAAACATTTCAAGAAAAAAATTACGACGCTCCGATATTCCGCAGCCGCTCCCTTTTTAGCAAAAGCGCGGGCGTTTGAACGTGGGTTTCTTCTTTTCACGCCGTGCGACGCACAGGGGATTACAACCAAGTTTGTTTTCCAGCGCTGGAAAACCAATTGGTAGCATCAAAAAACCAATTGGTTCTGACCCCTGTTTCAAGCTGGTTTTTTTGTTAAATAAATGAAACCAACTGTTTTTTCAGTGATCTGTCCCAATTGGAATTTCACTCATTTTTTCCAATTGGTTTCCTAGTAGATATTTTTTTTTTCGAAACTGAACAATTTTCACTGAAAATTTATTGATTGTGAAAAAAAAAAGAAATTTATGTTGATGACGTGGCGTGGCGCATGCAATACAATTTCGTGTTGTTTTCCTATTACAAGATTCAAACGATCGAAGTGGCGATGTGCGCAATTCGGTGCCTCGGTGGGTCTCGTTAAGGAATTGCATACAGTATTACTGGCGCGAAAAAATTTCAATTTTCACCGTGTGTTTTTCGAAAATATTTTTCGCGCCATCGAACAAGTGAATTTTGTACCCGATTCCCCAACGGGACCCATCGGGCGCCCAATTGCGGATATCGCCACTTCGTTTGAATCTGGTAATATTGAAAATGCAAGAGTTGAGATTCAAACGCGAAAATGGTCCCGCCACGACTTTGATTTTTTTTCGAGAAAGTACGGTATAAGTTCCCGTAATTTTCAAAAAATTAGAAAGTCGTTGCGGAACTTTTTCCGCGTTTGAACCTCAACTCTTACGTTTTCAGGAACACTTGACAGCGGTTTAACAAGGAGTAAGTAACAGCTGGAGTGTAAGTGACGCCCTATTCCAAGGACGCGTACTTTCCCAGGCTGGGTGTTACTTACAGTTTGCCTAGGCGTTTTCTACCCATACGTCGGTTCGAATTCTTGAAAATCGGCGAAAATTATTTTACACGATGAGAATAAGCTTAGTTCTAGCCTGAAAAATTGGCTACACGCTCCAATTTGTACTGAAAATTTTTCCTATACGCTTGATTCAAGAAGTGAGCCGACCAGTGTTTCTACCCTTTGCTCAGGCATTTTTTAGACTTAGTTTCTGGCTAGAAACGTTGTCAGAACAACATCGGTAAATTCTGACCCTTTACTGGCAATTGTAGGATGTCTTGTTGCCGCGACGGTGGGACAGCAGCCAAGCATCTGCATATTTGGAAATCAGTCGGAATGGATCTACAGTTTCTTTCAAAAAAAGTTAAAAATTCAATTTACAAAAAAAATATGAAACATAAATTAAGATGCGAGCTTGCACAATGATAAAGACCCATATGGAGTTGTCCGAGCTGATGCGCCTATTCCTTTTAGTGTTGGCCTTTATTATTTCGAAATTAAAATTGTTCATGGTCATAGAGGATGTATGGGTGTTGGACTCAGTAAAGCAGGAGGCGAACTAAACCGAATGCCTGGATGGGATCCATCTTGTTACGGGTACCATGGAGATGATGGAAATTTTTTTTATTCCTGCGGAAACGGAACTCCATACGGACCAAAGTTCGGAACCGGGGACGTAATTGGTTGCGGAATAGATACAATGTTGCATCATGTGTTTTTTACAAAAAATGGAAAACATCTCGGAGTGGCATTTCAAGGATCTGAACCTTTCGGGAAACTGTATCCGACAGTTGGACTGAAGACTCCGGGTGAACAGTTAAATGTGAACTTTGGGGATCGGCACTTTGTTTTTGATTTCGAGAGCTACTGTCAGGTTAGTAACGTTTCATAACACGACCCGAACCAATGAAATGGTGCGGTCCGATTTGGGGTCCGTTGCAAAACTGGGTATTATTCATTCACGAGAATGTAAAAATCGAGATTCAAACGAAGTGGCGAAGTCCGCCATTCGGTTTCTTGTGGGTCTCGTTGGGGAATCGATTACAGTATTCCTTTTTTCGTTGGCGCGAAACAATATTTTCAAAAAACACACGTTAAGATTTGAATTGTTTTTGGCGCTATTGATACTGTACCCGATTCCTCAACGGGACCTGCACATCGAATTGCGGACTTCGCCACTTCATTTGAATCGTGTAATATGACAATCGCGATTTCTGTCGGTGCGGTGCACTCGTTGGAACTCTATGTGAATGCCACTGTAACCCGAAGCCCAAATCGCGACGGGACCAGCTGGAGCAATGAATTGCTTAAGGGCCACCTTGATGGAATCTTTTATTTCTCTTTTCTACAGATTTTGAACAAAAAGAGAATGAATATTGTGGAGAAAACTCAACTGCCTCAAGATATTGGGAACAAAATGGATAGGTAAGATTTTCTTTGTCTGTAACTTCTTCTTATCAAAAATCTGTAGAATTGTATCATCGTTTTTGGGAAACAGCGGTGCTTTTGAAACGTTAAGCGTTTTTAAAAAAATTTCCAATCAGAGAAAAAGTAACGAAAGATTCCTGAAGCGTCGAAAAGGTAGAACTGCCACTATATTCGGCATGCATTGAAATTTTTAGAAATTGTCGACATGATCATGAATGCAAATTATGGTGCCATTATTTATGAAAAAATAGATGAGTATTACCCAGGATGTCTGGAACAAAATTTGCGAGTACAACTCGTTCTATTCTGTCTGCGATATATTGATTTGGCAAACACACTACTCGAACCTCCATCTAGCTGTAGAAAGCCAAACAGTGCTAACGGTGAGTTCATCAATTATTAAAAACTAGCCTGCGACTCATCAGGCTGGTGTAGATCAGAAAATTGTTCACAAATGTATTCATTATTGTTTTTAGAAAATTAGCTATTTACTTGGCCTAGAAAATGCAAGCCGCGACGCGTGGGTCTCGCAGCACTATAATCAAGTTTTTTCGCCAAGTTGTTATGCGCCACAAATCCATTAAAAAGGCGCAAAGACTCCGTATTGAAAGAAACTGTGTCGCTACGCAGCGAATGACTCAAAATTATTCGAAAATCCTAAATTTTCGCAATAGAGCACGCTTGCATAGCCATTTTGGTGTTTGGTCCGCAAACACCGGCACAAATAAAGAACTATTTTGTCACCAACTTGGCGAAAAATCAACCATTTTCCTGCCACGCCATCAACATAATTTTTCATTTTTTTCACAATCAATAAATTTTCAGTGAAAATTGTTCAGTTTCGAAAAAAAAAATCTACTCGGAAACCAATTGGAAAAAATGAGTGAAATTCCAATTGGGTCAGATCACTGAAAAAACAGTTGGTTTCATTTATTTAACAAAAAAACCAGCTTGAAACAGGGGTCAGAACCAATTGGTTTTTTGATGCTACCAATTGGTTTTTGCGTTCCCGAAATCACTAGAGTTGAGATTCAAACGCGGCATTACGCCCCACCACGACTTTGATTGTTTTTCAAAAAAATATTACCAGATTCAAACAAAGTGGCAATGTCCGCGTTTGGGCACTACGATGGGTATCGAGGAATCGGGTGCTAAATTCATTTTCCAACGGCGCGAAGAAGTATTTGCGAAAAACACGCGGTGAAAAATGCAATTGTTTTTCGCGCCATCGATACTGCAGTACTGTACATACTCGATTCCTCAACGGTACCCGCAAGACACCGAATTGCGGACATCGCCAGTTCGTTAAAACCTGTAACAATGAGTCGATAAAATACATCAGTAAAAAAAAGGACGATACAAAAATTAATGACCTTGAAGTTCGAATCTCCGGGAGTTCTGAGTATATCGGAAATCCATATTATTTAAGGCAAACCTTTGACTCCAACCGAATTGCGACCACGCATGTGCAAACCAAGTGTTTCCGGTGGTGGAAACCACAGTAAGAGAAACCGACAAAGTAGGTCCACTCTCTTTTGCTTAGTATCTATAAATATTACCAGATTCAAACGAAGTGGCGATGTCCGCAATTCGGTGTCTCGGCGGGTCCCCTTGGGGAATCGGGTACAGTACTACTGGCGCGAAAAACATTTGCACTTTTCACCGTATGTTTTTCGAAAATATTTTTTCGCGCCATCGGAAAAATTAATTTTGTACCTGACTCCCCAACGGGACCTATCGGGCGCCCAAATGCGGACATCGCCACTTCGTTTGAATCTGGTAATATACTATAAATATTCTGACAGATGGCCATAACTCGCACATAAGCAAGCCTTCGTTCAAACAGCCTTCGACAAATAGAATGTAGGTTTGATCGAATATCCTAATTACAAAATATTTTTTCACAGATCGGAATCAGGTCTAAATGATTCGAAGATACTAGAAAGGTTCACCGATGAAGACACTGGCGAAGAAATGATAAGAACGGGTACGTATAATTCCAATCTGATTGTGAGCAATCCTGGTGAGGGAGGGGAATCGCAGCTTGCGTCAATCTTTTGTATATATTATCTGTTTTTCAAACGCTGACAGTTGCGTTTGCAGTTTGAACGTTACCATTGACGTCTTTTTGATCTACGTCTCCACAAGCGCTCTCACTCTCACACGTTGCCACCGTAGCACAACTGTCACCATTTGAAAACGCGTTTGATCATTACTTGTTTCTCAAATGGTGACAGTTGAGCTAAGCCACGTGGAACGTGTCCTGTCACGCAGCTGGGTGCAACGTGGGAGAGAGTGAGAGCACTTGTGGAGACGCAGACATAAAAGACCCCGATTGACGCAAGAAGTAACGTTTGAACTGAAAACTCAACTCTCAGTGTTTGAAAAACAGATAATACTCATGATTTTATGGATAACAATTTTCTTACAAAAAGCTTTCAGAATGTTTTTCACTAACAAACAATATGTATAATGATTTGTATTCGTCGGAACAGTACGTTTCTAAAATCCTTCATGCGCGAAATCTCTCACTTTAGATATGAAAAAATGTCTTATATAATGAAAATGGGTCGGGAAATAATGAAGCTATCTAACAGTGTGAATTTGACAACGAAGGAAAGACAAATTTTAGAAGTAAGTTTTCGAAGCTTAAGCATCAAAAAATCAGTTCATAACGGTTGCCCGTGGAAGATTTTCCTCGAAGCACGGGTATCGGAGCGTTTGTCGCGGAAATATTCAACTTTTGATTACAAAACCCAAACAATGTGGCGAGATCCAAATCCTTCCACAGACGTTATTGGTTGTATCCAGTATCAGTGTGGGACGGGGTCACTTTGCCTACGGTAGAGGCAAGGTAGTGCGTCTGGAGGTGGCAGATTCACTTACTGTTAGCTTCACGGTAGCAATTGAAAATGTTTCAATTTTCTTACTTTTACCGTATGCCGAGGTTACGGTTGAGCGCGATGCCCCAGTGCCAAGCCTATTAACCCGGCAAACGCGTTGCTAGCGCGTCGAGTGGGTCAGTAAAAATTGCCGCGAGAGATCAATTTCGAGCTGCGAACTCGACTGTCGACATATGAAAAACGGATAATAAATAGTGTGCAATTGTTTTCTCCACTCAAACTGTTGCAATTACATATGTTATCATATGACAAAATTGGCTAGCGTTCACTGAGACTGTCTTCGGGCCTTTTCACTATCGTATTATCGGATCCATTTTACAAACGGAGAAGGTGAGGGCTGTGCCGCGTCTAGCGGCAATACAAGCCCGAACTGAAAACTCAATTATTTCCGTTTGAAAAACTGATATTAACAGTCTCACGCGAAATCGTTAGATGACCTAGAAAATCGTGGCACCGGATCATCGGCCACGGCCTCGTGGGTCACGCCACCAGAAGGCAGAAAATGATGACAAATACGGTAACACACAGCTGAAAACTTTTAAATCGAGATGTGACCCGCGAAGCCGTGGCCGAGGTGCCGGCGCCGCGATTTCTAGGCCATTCAACGATTTCGCGTGAGACTGCTAATACTATTATTGTTTTCTGGCGAAATGAACTACTTGGCCTAGAACATGCGAGCCGCGACGCGACAGGCAACGTTCGGCTCTCGCTGCGCCCACAGTCAAGTTTTTCGTCGAGTTGTTATGCGCCTTTGAAAAGTAACCCAAAAATCTGAATGTTCGCGTTATATAAACCGGATGCCGTTTTAAAGGAGCATAACAACTTGGCGAAAAACCTGTGTGCGCTGCGAGGATCGCGCGTTGCGTTGCGTGTCGCGTCGTGGCTCTCATCTTCTAAGCCAAGTAGCCTTGAAAATTCGCGCAATCGTGCTCTGTGGAAATGAACAGGTCTCCCACGATCTTCGTGTAGTCCCCGAGGACGAAATTTTTTCGAAACTTTATTTTCTTGGAGCTAATCCAACAAAAAATAATTCTTAAAAAATGTTGTCCTCGAGGACTACAAGAAGATCGTGGTGAGACCCGGTTAACCTCCTAAGAGACGTTTGCACGGAGGGCTATTCTCTTTGAATTTAGATATTTAATACGACTTCTCTAGAGGGGAAAAATGGTTTAATCTTAAAAAATACAAATACTTGCTGAAAAGTTCTCATGAATATGTCTTTGTACCATTTCTTCTTTTTTCTACAGACATCAATGACTATGGTTATAACAACGCGTAGAGTCGAGAAACATCCTTTGTCAACAGCTCAGAGACGTTATATTGCAAATTTGGTTACATCAATGATCAATAACACATCCACTCAAACTGAAGATTCTGATGGAGATCTAGCGAATGTGTGCACTAGTTATAGAAAAGTGTATTCAGAACTTCGAGGAATGTTTGTTGGATGGAAAGGACTACACTTGGATGCATCTGCTAGAGATCATCCTTCTGCCGCAATTGCGTTTATGAAAAAAATGGTAAGGGAAAATTTCTCGATCTGTAGGAATAATTGATGAACGCTGCCAAACTTTGCCACGTAATTGTCAAAGCTTGGGTGTGAAGAACACTTTTCCAAATGTTGGAAATTTACGTGACGATGTTTGGCAGCGTATCTTTTTAATTTATTCTCGTGAAAAAATATTACGAGACCAGCCTGAAAGGCTGCGCTGCATGAGACTGGAGAAGATCAAAAAGTTGTTTACAAATGTTGTTATGTACCATTTCACTTTGGCCGGCAGACTGGGATGGAGTGAATGGCAAAGTAGTTTAGGATTTGTCTTCTGTGCGCACGGCCAAAGGTTTGAACCCGCCTGTTGGCATTTTATGTTGCACGCAAAAAAGTACGCACAGAAAACAACCCGACAAATGGAAAACGCAAACCGGATCACTACACGAAGATCGTGACGAGACCCGGTCAATTTCCTTAGAGCACGTTTGCACGGAGGGCCATTCTTGCACGGAGGGTCATTCTCGCCACGATCTTCGTGTACTCATGAGTTTGTGAGAGTGGGATAGTGGGATGCAAACGCAGCTTTGTGCCCGTCGACGTTAAATTTCACATTTCAACCATTGCTATCGAAAGGTACTAAAAGAAACACTGTATACAAATCCAATGGCGCGAAAAACAATTCGAATTTTTGACCTGGTTTGCGAAATTCTTTTTTTCGCGCTGTCGCAAAAGGGAGTACTGTAAACGATTCTCCCCGCCACGAAACCAAATTGCGGACATCGCCACTTGGTTTGAATCTTGTAAGAATACATAAATCTACAGGTAATCCGACCAGAACATCTTGGAGAAGCGGTGGTTGACTACGCGGAGGAACTTATGGAGCAAAGTGGTGCAACCAGTCAAGACCGAGAAGAAAATTAATTCGAATATCCAAAATCCGGCACTTCATAATTTATTTTGTTAAAGAATAAATTACACGGCCTGAAAAAAAAGAATTATGCGTGCAAACGCCCACCGAAAATTTTTATTAGCAGTCTCACGCGAAAACGTGAAATGGCCTAGGCCACGCGGCGCTGCTCCTCTTCCACGGCCACAAGGGTCACGCACCAGTTTAACAAGGGAGGTCATTCTAGTGGACACTTGAGATATTTTTCAAATTTTTATGGTATAAAGAACACCTCAATACAAGTTGACTGACAAAATTCTAGCCGCCACTTTTTGGTTTGACGGAAGTTATGACGTCTTCAAGTTGACACCCTGATTTTCGATTCTTCAACACTGTCCGACCAAAAATTCCACACGCGCGTGACTCCGCGTGTTCGCCCAAATATCACTGCCTCCGAATCGCTCTTAAAATGTCTGGTCGAGTGGCCGAGTGGTTTGAGGCGCGCGTGGAAAAGTGGGTGTGCGTTCGGTTCCTGGCAGTGGAAAACTTTTTGCAAATCTTTTTTGAATTCGTTTTCCAAAGTTTATGACTCCTAGAAAATTATGAAAATTAAAAAAAAAAAATTTGAAAAATATCTCAAGTGTCCACTAGAATGACCTCCCTTGTAAAGCTGTGTGTTACCGTATTTGTCATCATTTTCTGCTTTTTCGTGGTGTGACCCTTGTGGCCGTGAAAGAGAAGAGGCGCCACGTGGCCTAGGCCATATTACGTTTTCGCGTGAGATTGCTAATAAAGAAAAGGGACCACGTAGGCGATTTGTCTCTCTGACAAAGCTACATAGACAAGTGCGAGTGATGAATCCGGAGTATAAACTCCGAGCTGAAGTGAAAAAGAATCAATCTTCTGACGAGTTGATGTTCCACGTGGATGACATACGGTAGAGGAGGACAAGCAGGCCAAGGGATGGTCACGGCGATAATCGAAGCGGCTTCAGTTGGCAGTTGACGTGAATGGGAAGTATTATTTATCTGTTTTTCAAATGGTGACAGTTGGGCTTTGGGGGCGGAGCTAGGGTCTCGCCACGCATGAGCGCAGTGAACGCACCTGTGAGCGGTTTGCTTCCCGAAAAAATGAAAAAAATCGGAAAAATCGATGAAAACTGGCAAATTTCGAAGTTAAATTCGAACGCGAACCGCTCACAGGTGCGCTCACTGCGTTCACTGCGCTCACGCGTGGCGAGACTAGTAGTATTACTGAATTCAAAATAAATGGCCTTCCTTCAAAACGTGCTCTAAGGAAATTGACCGGGTCTCGCCACGATCTTGGTGTAGTTCTCGAGGACAAAATTTTTGTTGTTGTTATATTATGCGTTCCCGAAATCGTAAGAGTTGAGATTCAAACTCCGCATCGCGTCCGCCACGATTCTCTCTTTTTTTCGTAAAACTACGGTAGAATCCACCACCGTAGTTTTACTAAAAACTACACAGAGATACACGAAGATCGTGGGGAGACCGGGCTATTTTCACAGATCACGTTTGCACGGAGGGCTTTATTTTTCCTTTTATTTTGAATTCAGTAATAGTTGCAGAAGTGAGAGTGGAGACGATTGATTGATTTGAAGTAGAAGAGTCCGAGTAGTAAAAGCAATAAATATGAAAACTGTAGGTGGCTCCACAAAGAGCTACCCGATTCGCGACAGATTCCACGTGGCGTAGCTCAACTGTTTGAAAAAGAATAAAGCAATGTGTTGCTTAGAAGATAAAAACTACAGTGCAAATCAGTTTATTTTGTAAGTAAATCAGAGAAGAAAAGAGAAAGAAAGTGGTTTTCCCCATGGCTAATGCAGCTTGATTGATATGCCTGGCGAACGAACTTAGCGTTCAAAAGCTCGGCTTTACGAGAAAGACATTTGCACGCAATGTAAAGACGACGGGTAACTTCCGGAGAGCCTATATGAAGTCTTGAGCTGGAAACGGTTGTTCAGAATAAGTTGAACAGATTGGTTTTTATCTCTTTGGCGGGTCACGAGCATATTTTATTTGTTTATAAGATCGTATGATTCTTTTCTAGAAAAATGAGCTACTTAGCCTAGAAAATGCAAGCCGTTGCGCGTACAGTCAAATTGTTATGCGCCTTTAAAACTGTAACCCGAAAAGCAAAAAATTGCATTATGAAACCGTATGCCATTTTAAAGGCGCATATTACTGAATCATTCTTAGCATTCTTATAATATACCAGCCTGATCCTGCTTCGCCGCATGCAGGCCGGGAAGAGCAGTAGTGGGACCTTTCATTCGAAAAATGAATCGATTGGGCAAAGACGCGCAGCCTAGGACAAAAAGAAATCCACGTTGAAATTTTTTTTTCACGACGGACAAACCGACTGAAGGACAGACATACTCCATTCATTGCGGAATATATTACTAGCCTGAACGAGCCACGGCGTGAAAATCGAGGCGCGTTCAAGCCTTTTAATTCAAACGTTGTTTTTCTTTCCCGCGTCAAGTGATACGTTGCAAAATTAGCCGTCGAGCACACTTGCAACATTTCATAGGTAAAAAATAAATTATTTCTTTGGCAAAATTTCAGCCAAAAATGTCGAAAACCAGTATAATTCAGCCATGGTTAATTGCTTACACACGGAATTCATCAGAATTTATCAATTTTCCCTTTCAAAATTCGTCTTTCTGACTGATTTTTCAAATATTTCGAAAAGAAAAATTTACGATGCTCCGATATCCCGCAGCGCTCCATTTTTAGCAAAAAGCGCGGGCGTTCGAACGTGAGTTTCTTTTTTTCACGCCGTGCGAGCGGCTGCGCCGCATCAGGCTGGCGTTTCTTTTTTCTGAAAGTGATCGATTTCAGCGTGAATACCATTTGATTTATACGTGACCGGATCAAATGCGCACAGAAAATATCCGGAAAAATGGAAAAACGGAAAAACGGAAAACGGACATCCGGACAGAATAAGAAAGTTATTATCATTCTTATAATATATTCGCGTAAGAATGGAGTATGTCTGTCCTTCAGTCGGTTTGTCCGCCGTGAAAAAAATCATTTCAACGTGGAAACCTTTTTTCCCTAGGTTGCGCGTCTTTGCCTATTCGATTCATTTTCTACTGTTCTTCCCGGCCTGAATGCCGCGAAGCGGCAGGATCAGGCTGGTATAAGAAGGATTCCGCAAATGGAGTACGTGTGTCATTCGCTCAGTTTGTCCGCCGTGAAGATAAATAATTTCACACGTGGCCCGTCTTTGCCCTAAGTTGCGCGTGTCTACCCATTCGGTTCATGTTCTACTGTTCTCCCCGGCCTGAATGCGGCGGAGCCGCAGGATCAGGCAGGTTCAAAAAGAATGGCTCTCCGTGCAAACGTGCTCTAATGTAAGGAAATTGACCGGGTCTCGCCACGATCTTCGTGCAGTTCTCGAGGACAAAGTTTT
>LR564680.1:5538-27084 GCA_900536345.3 Caenorhabditis sp. 39 LS-2015 | reverse complement strand
TTGGGATAAGAAGCGAAATGGGAAAACGGGGGAGCGGGAGTCGAGGAATAGGATGACATTGTCATAGGAAATGGGTGGAAAGAGTAGAGATATCAGTTGGAGGGCTTTGAAGCAAGACGTTTCCAGGTGGTCAGTGGTTTTGTGATAAGAGACTATGAAGTTTGATCTGGAAGGTATACATATGAAGTGATAAGCTATGATAAGAACAGAATAATTACCCTTCAAGTCGAACATGAGTCTCCGTACTCGAATCCTCTTTAAAACTCATCTCAATGTTTTGCGGATTAGGCATATTATTCTCTGCAAATCCCAGTCGAATCTTCACTTCATCCTCTGTCATATAGACATCCCACACTGCTTTCTTCCGCTTGCCACCGTATTTAACGACATCTTCCCATTTCTCAGAGACAAGGGAGACGAGGACTCTGGAAAACATGCATTTTGACGGATATCTCTGTAACCTTAAGAGATATCAAAACACCGTCAACTAAAGAATTGTAGCCCTTAAAATTTGGCAAATTTTGTTAGTTGATCGTTTTTTGATATCTCTTACAGTTATTGAGATAGAGCAGTAGGAACTTTCTCCCGCTGCTACATGGTGCATCCAGTGCACTGTAGCGCGCGCTTCTACCCTATACTATTACGTATATATCTCAGTAACCATTAGAGATATCAAAAAGTGGTCAACTAACAAACTACGCCAAATATTAAGGGCTACAATTCTCTAGTTGACCACTTTCTAATATCTTTTACCGTTACCAAGATATAAGGCAAAAACACAAAACAGAAAAAAACTTACAAATGGCAGGCGTCCAAACTGTTAGCAATAGCGATTTTCGGCGGAAAATCGAGATTTTCAAAGGGATTTTTAAATTTTTCGTTGCAAACATCCATTTTCAAAAGGGGTAGCAGAAACGGACCAAAATGAGATGGAATGGACGTCGTTTGGTACTAGATAAGGTGTGCCTACCAGTATTGATCGCTTTGTGGCGGGGTGGAGGGGTGGAATGCGATTTGAACAGCAAGAGCAGATGGTGCATAGACACTAGTTCAATATAGGTCCTTATCTCTACATAATTGGTTTGAACCCTGTCACGAGGCGATCGATACTGGTTGGTAGCCACGCTATGCACCATGTCTAGTTCTCACTAATCTATCTTGTTAACGGTAAGAGATATCAAAAAATTGTCAACTAACAAAATACGCAGAATATTAAGAGCTACAATTCATTAGTTGACGGTTTTTTGATATCTCTTATGGTAATTAAGATATAATGCAAAATACAAGGATTTCCTCCATTTCTGAGTGCATATCTCTGGAAATCGGAGCGTAACTCTGCTCAAAGTGGTCCGATTGAGCCCGGATTTAAACCATAGCTAATTAATAATATTAATAACAATTTCCTAATCTTGTGCAGTAATCCATCAAGATTCAGATGCCCAACGTTATCTGAAACCTTCAGAATACCAAAAAGTGACTCATCGTCGTTCGTCAAACTCACTGATCAGTTTGATGAACAAAAAAAACCGGGCGACCTATAATTTAGCATAATTTAATGATGTGAGATTAAAATTTGTTAAATTTTTGGATTCAGGCAGCCGCGCCGCGACCGCAACGCAGGAAAATCAGGTTTTGCTCACAATGGGTTTTGGGCAAATGGTTTTTATTCTATATCTCATAAACGGTGAAAGATATCAAAAAGTGGTTAACTATGAAATTGTAGCCCTTAAAATTTTCCGTATTTTGTTAGTTGACAACTTTTTAATATCTCTTACCGTTACCGAGATATACTAAGCTAAACTTAACATGGTCCATATGGTACTAGAGCAGCGCCGGCCCTCTAAAATCTACCCTAAACGGCTTGGTGCTTATCTGAAGAACGGCGATAGATAGGGAAAAGTTGTCAACTAACAAAATACGCCAAATATCAAGGGCTACAAATTTTTAGTTAACGGTTTTTTAATATCTCTTAAGGATTCCAAGATATGAGGTAAAATACATGGTACTCTAGCTCAATATAGCGTTAAAACATCGAAATTCAATTTAAAAACGACCGCAACGCGACCGCAATGCATTCAGTAAAGCAAAAAATCAAAATCTTCATTTTTACACCGGCCAATTCGTACAAATAAGTCACTGACTCAAACAAGCACTGGATATCGATAAGTTACTACCAAAAGTCTTATCAGTTCGTTATCACTTATCATTTTTCTAAACGGACACGGCGAATTCGCTGGAAGTCAACTCTTTCACGTCTTTTGGAGCATCCGAAGCGATGATTCCGTTATTGACTCCAGATCCCTCTCCAGAAGACTCGAGAATCGGCGCTTCTCCAGATGCCTCGCCACTTCCTTCTCCAGAGGACTCAACGACGGCTCCAGATCCTTCTCCAGATGCTTCTACGGGTTTCTCGCCTGACGATTCACCCGATCCTTCTCCAGAAGCCTCGACGACGTCACGTCGTGCGCGGAGATGGTCGAAATCCGCAAAAATCTGAAAAAAATTTTTTTTTTTGAATTTTGAAATTTTGAATTTTCACTGATAACTTAGAAACTAGAAGTGATAAAGGGAAGTTGTCAACTGATAAAGTGTAGTTTAAGATGTGCCGAGTAATTTTGAAGTTGACAACTTTTTTCTATCTCTGAGGATTCTGAAGATAGAAGACGTCAAACTTCTGCTAACCTACCCGTAAAACTTTTACAATCAAAACAGATTTTCACTGATAACTCGCTAACTGTCAGTGATAAGAAAAAGTTGTCAACTAACAAATTGTAGCTGACATTATAACAAACACTTTTGCAATTGACAACTTTTTTCTATTTCTAAGGATTCAGAAGATAAACTCACTGGAATAGCGATACAAGCGAGAAGGGCCAAAAGTGTGATGGTCTGCATGTTGCTGGGTCTGAAATTGGAATTTTGAGGGTTATAAGGACAGAGAAAGACAAAAGAAAAAGCAGAACAACATATGTAATGTTGGCTAATCATTATATCTATTCGATTCGAGGTCAGTCAACCCCCAAATGGTGACTAACCGTCATTAAACTAATTGTAAGCCAGCCAAATCAAACCAAACCAAACCGAAAAGAGAAAGTTACCACTTGCCCCCTCGCCCCCTTCCCCTCCCTCCCCCAAGCGGTGACAAAGAATAAGAAGCCACCCCGCCCCGCCCGTCTCTCCTTGGAACCAGAAATGTTGCGTTGTGATGCGATATCTGATCAAATCTCTTATCGGATCCGATAGCCGAACCGAACGGCTGCTAATTGGACGGAAAACTGGCATAGCTTTAGAATAAGCTAATTCGAAGCGAAAAGAGAAAAAGATTACATCATCATTTCCCCAAAAAATCCGACGATTTTTGACATCAAAAATCGGTTGCTAACGCGATTTTTGAGTCTAGGAAGTTGTTGGCGCGTATGCAGTGCTTTGGCGCTTTTTGGGAGCGTAAAAAAAGATAAAAAATGACAGGTTTTGACTTGAAATTGGCGAGGTTTTTGAGTTTGCGCACTTTTGGTGCCTTGACGCTTTTCTAGTGCACGAAAAATGATCAGAATCGGCAGTTTTGAACTGAAAATCGACAATTTTTGGGTTTGCGCATTTGCAGTGCTTTGGCGCTTTTTGGGAGCGTAAAAAAAGATAAAAAAATGACAGTTTTCAACTTGAAATTACCAAATTTTAGGGAAGGCGCGTTTTTGGTGTCTTGGCGCGTTTCCAGTGCACGAAAAATGATCAGAGTTGTCCATTTTGAACTGAAAATTGGCTAATTTTGACTATTGCCGGAATTTTAGTGACTTTGCGCATTTTCGGTGCGTTGGCGCGTTTTGGGAGCGCGAAAATTGATCAAAAATGACCGTTTTCGACGTGAAATTGGCAAATTTCGATTATTGGCGCAATTTCAGTGCGTTCAAAATGATTGTTAGCTTACTTTTCGTTCAAAACAATAAAAATTGATCAATTTGGACTTTAAAAAATGCTGATTTTTTGGCTGGCGCATATTCAGCGCCCTGGCGCGTTTTTAGTGCCTTTGCGCTTAATTTATGTTTAAAAAAATTGCTGGAGCTTTTTTTTGTGCGAAATGATAAAAATCAATCAAATTTGACTGGAAAAACGCTATTTTTCGCCTTTGCGCATTTCTGGTGCCTAAAAATGATAGCGCTGGCGCATTTCCCATTCAAAATAACCAATTTCTATCAAATTTGACTCAAAATACGCTGATTTTCACCTTTTTCACACTTTCGGTGCCTTGACGCTATTTCTGTCTGTTCTTTCTTATCAAAAACTGATAAGAAGAGAGGACAGCTGATAAAACAGCTGATCTAATGTAATCTAATCTGATCAGTTCCACCGGTCGGTTAAAAATACAAAATTGGCGGGCGCAACATATTTCTTATCTTATCAAATCAGCAGTCGAATTGAGAAGTGATTAGAAGATGATAAGATTTGATACATACTAGGTGATAAGGTACATACAGTAACCAAAAGTCGTCAAAATCTAAACTGTGAAACTGAAACTGAAACTGAAACCAAAACACACTCAAAACATCCAAAAAGCCCTCCGCTTTATAGCAGTCAAAAAGTGGGCGGAGCCTATTAGGCTCCGCCCACGTTTTGGGGGAAAGTCACCAATTTTACGAGTTCCGAAGGGGGGAAAAATGAGGAGAATTTGGGGTGAGTCAGGGAGAAAAGGAATCTGTGATAGGGATAGTGATAAGGAGGATTTGGAGGGGAGAAGGGGGCGAGGGGGCGAGGGGGATTCTGAAGTCAGTCATAAAACTGTTTTATGACTTGGAAAGGGGTCAAGTAGGGATAACAAGTGATAAGAAAGTGGAAAAAATGATGTTTTTTCGAAAATTCTTATCACTTGAAATTTTCACTTTTATCAGCTAATCAGTCGAATTGAATATGATCAGTTTAGTTTGATTAGAATTGTAACAAAAGTGACAATCAAACAATTTGTTTTTGTTCTTTCTGAAATTTCAGTTTGGACACACCCTAAACATGGCGAAACGTCATTTGGTTTGATCTTTGGAGGCTATCATTGATAACTAACTGATAACTGATAACTAATCATCCCTTTCCTCTCTTCCCTCGAAGTTTTCATGTTGATTTTCAGAATCTAGAGGTCCGATATAGTCTAGAAAACAGTTTTCAGCTCAAAATTCCAAAATGTCGTAAGATATGGTGTAAAGTCCGCAAACACCGAATCCATCGCACCACATCTTACGACAAATTGCAGATTTTTGAATTTTGACGTGAAATTTGGATTCGCCATGTTAAAATTGACCAGATTCATGTTTTTCAAGCCAAAAATCCGAAATATCGTGAGATATGATGCAAAGTCCGCAAACACCGAACCCACCGCACCACATCTTACGACAAATTGCAGAAAATCGCGATTTTTGCCGTTTTTCCACTAAAAATAGCTAAAATTGCTGAAATTGACCAAAACTAGTCGATTTAAGTGTTTACAAATACAGAAAAATGTTCGAAAATTGACCTATTAGTACGTACTGTTTTTAAGTGTTTTCCATCTTGTTTTTAGGTCTGAAAATTGGATATTTTTGTTTATCGCTGAACATTTCAATTTTTTTCATTTCCTCATCACACTCAGTCAAAACCCAAAACATTACAACATTTGGTTCCCGAGAAACCGATCAGCATTTCGTCTTTGTTTCACTTTCTGATTGTCCCCCCGAATATCCGCAAAAAACGCTACGAAGAACGAGAGAAATGGTACACTTTGTTACAATTTTTCTAGGCAACAAACAGAATAACAAAGAAGCGAAAAAATGCGCGGAAGATATGGTGTTTTGTGGAGTTTACATCTCAAAAAACCAATTTCTGCATTTGCGCGTAAGATATGGTGCAAGGTTTGAATCTGAGTTTTGTTTTTTTCCCATATGCTTTGGCTATGTATAATTTGCAGAAAATCATGAAAAACCGGCAAAATCCGAGATTTCTGCGATTTTTCGTAAGATATGGTACATTAGGTCGGTGTTTGCGGACTCTGCACCATATCTTACGACATTTCAGATTTTTGAGCTGAAAATCATGGAACTGGTCAATTTTAACATGGCACATTCAAATTTCACATCAAATTCCAAATCCCTGCACTTGCGCGTGAGATATGATGCTTGATTGCGGACTTTACACCATATCTTACGAAATTTGCTTTAAAACGCTCCAAATCGCTCCAAGTTTCTTCAAAATGACTGAAAATCAAGTGTTTGCAATTTTCAACACCTCACAATGTGTTTCCGAACCACTGACTCTCTCAAACACCACATCTCACGCGCAATTGCGTCCACCTCGAAAATGAGGTCATTTGGCCGTCTATTGTCCAACCAAACAACCAAACCGAAGAGAATATCAATTTTTATTCAAATTTTTGTTTCTCATCGCTTTTTTTCTTTTCACAATGCCAATGAAAAGGCGAAAATGTGGGGGAAACATCATAAAAATGACGATGTTTTGGTACTAGGTCTATTTAGTGTGAAAACTGGTTCAAAGTTGAAATTTCTGGTGGAAATCTGCAGAAAACACATAAAATTTGCAGAAAATCATCAAAAACCAGCAAAATCTGAGATTTCTGCATTTGCGCGTAAGATATAGTGCATTTGGTATCGGTGTTTGCGGACTTTGCACCGGATCTTACGACATTTTGGTTTTTCGGATTAAAAATCACAAACCTAGTCAATTTTGACATGGAGAATCTAAATTTAAAGTCAAATTTTGGATTTTTGCACTTGCGCGGAAGATATGGTACTTGACTTGCGGACTAGACACCAGACCTTACGACATTTTGGCTTTTTCAGCTGAAACTTGAAACCCCGGTTAATTTTACCATGGGAAACTCGATTTTCAACGATTCCAACCCTTCCAAGCACCCAAAAAAAGCCTAAAAATTCAAAAATACAAATTTTTATTTTTCAGTAGTTTTTGGACCAATCCTTGACACATTTCCCTCTAGAAACTGACAAAATCTCAAGGGAAAGTGAAACTGAAACTAGCGGGTGTAATTGAGGCACTGGAACCGAAAATCAGCGAATTGTCGTGAGGTATGGTGTAAAGTCCGCAATCACAGTGATGGACCCATATCTCACGCCAAATCGCAGAAAATCGGAAATTAAAGTGAAATTTGAACCTTTAAGCCAAAAATCCAAAAAAGAACATGGTGCAGAGTCCGGAAACACCAAATTGCAGAAAACTCGTTTTCCCCTTCAAATTGGCTTCTTATATGGTTCCAGAAGCCTTCAAAAGCCGATTTATCGCACTTTCTGATCTCTGTGAGATTGTGAGGGGAAAAGGAGAAATTAGGAAATTCGGAAATTAGCTAATAACCTTGAGATACCGAACAGATGATCGAAAGGATTTCGATTTGAAAATGGAAAAGAAAAAAAAGAGAAAAGGAAAAAAGAGAGGAAAAGCCAGTTCGGAGAGATCGTATCGCGAGCAGCTTCTCCAGCCCGGCCGCCAAAAAGCGAATCCAAAACGAAATTTTGGATTTGCTGGATTTCGCTAATTTTCGGGGGAAATCGGAATTGAAATTTTTTTTTCTAGCCAAAAATAAATGTTTCGAGTAGAAACAAGTGTCAAATTCGAGTTCCTCATGTTAAAATTGATTGAGTTTGTAATTTTCAGCTCAAAAATCCGAAATGTCGTAAGATCCGGTGTCTAGTCCGCAAACACCGTTGGATGTACCATATCTTACGGTAGAATGCAGAAATTACGGTTTTTTGCCATTTTTTCAATGTAAACAAGTGAAAAGGGTAGTTTTGATGGGTTTTTGATTAAAACATAGAGAAATTTTCAATTTTGAAAGCGAAACTTGAAAATTTCAATGTTTGAAATTTTTTTTTTTTTTACTAATTTTTGACAAATTTCTAATGCAGTTCTCGTAGTCCAAAGGGCCAAATTAGTCAAAAAAAATTTCAGCTCAAAAATCCAAATGTTCGTAAAATCCGGTGTCAAGTCCGCAATGCACCATATCTCACGAGCAAAGCAGTATTTTGAAATCTAATGAAACATTTAGACTCTACAAGCCAAAATCGACCAGATCCATTAGTTTCAGCTCAAAAATCCAAATTGTCGTATGATCCGGTGTCATGTCCGTAAACACTGAATGCACCATATCTCACGCTAAATTGCAGAAAACGCGTTATTCTTGAATTTTTTAACCGTAAAACTCATTTTCAAAGCTAATGGAGTACAAAATTAACAAAATCAGAAAAGTCGGCATGCACCAACACCGAATGCACCATATCTTACGCGCAAATGCAGAAATTTAACCATAAGATCAAATTTCCACAGAATAGAAGAAACTGGAAATATTGTGGACAGAAAAGACGGAAAAATAAAATGAAAAATCCCAGAAAAAAAACGATTGGATCGTCATTTTGGGTATTCTGATGAGGAGTGATAAGCCCGAAACTGCCGCCTTTTATCAGTGATAAAACAGTGTCGTTTAGCGAGTTTTCTCGCCTCGCCGAAACGACGAATGGATTGTGTTTCGGAATGAAACCGCGAAAAACGAATGGATTTGGGGAGGAAGGAAGGGAACTGTGATAAGGAGATGATAAGGATTATGGTTATCAGTTGGAGAAGGGGGGAGGGGTATCATCACTTATGAATGATAAATAAGGAATGTGGAAAACAGAACAAAAACCAAGCGAAAACAAGTTTCGGGGGACTTTCTGTTGTTTTTCCTGGAATATGGTGCATCAAGGAAGTTCAAATTATTGCGGACTTTACACCAGATTCTACTATTTTTTTGAAAATTTTCATAGTGATTTTCATAATCTACAGGGTCAAATTAGTCTGTGCAAAAATTTTCAGCTCAAAATCCCAAATTGTCGTAAGATATGGTGTAAAGTCCGCAAACACGTCAGGAAAAAAACATTTTTATTAAATTGAACATTCCGATTTCAATTCACAACTTATTATCGCCATGGGGGTGGTGCTTCTCTCTGTAAAATTTGGAAAATCCAAATTTTACAGCTTTTGGGACTCGGCGACAGCGTCTTGAAGTTTGTATCCGTTGATAACAAACTTGATAACCACGTGCTCCAGACGGGCGATTCGCTTCATCGAGTTGGCCATTTTTGAGCGGTTATTCTGGAAAAAAATTGATTCTGTGGATTTTTTTGTTTCCAAAAAAAAATCGGAGAAATCAATAACCTACCGGGTTATTAATCGCTCTTCTGGCCGAGATGACCGCCATGATAGTCTCATAGACGGTCTTGATGTGCAGCTGGATCTCCGGAAGAGCCGCTCTCTGAAATTTAGGAAAACATTTTTTTTTTAATTTTTTGGGTTTAAAATTTTTTAACTGTGATTTTCGTAATCTACATGTCCGAATTAGTCTAATAGCAAGAAAAAATTTCAGCTCAAACTTCTAAAATGTCGTAAGATCCGGTGCCAAGTCCGCAAACACCGAATGCACCGGATCTCACGACAGAATGCAGAAATTGCAAGGTTTTCAAGAAATTGCAAGAAATTGCAAGGTTTAAATTGCATGGATTTTTTGATAGGAAAACGTGAAAAAAATAGTTTTGAAGAGATTTTGGAGGAAAAATTGGTAGAAAATCAAAAAAAAAATTTCAAAATTTTTCAAAAAAAAATGGAATTTTCAAAAAAAAAAAAAATTTAAATTATAAATTCTGTAATCTACATGTCCAAAATAGTCTGTTTCGGAAATTTATTGAAGGGTTTTTTTTAGAAAATTCTGAAAACTTGAAAAAAGCACTTACCGGTTTCTTTTGGAGCAACTTGAGACTTCCGAGCTTTCCATGGAGGTGTTTGACCTCTTTTGCCGACAAAAGGTGCTTTTGAGGCGTTGGTGGAGTGGCGAACATGGTGCAGTAGGATGGACGACTGACTGAACAACTGTTCCATGAGGAAGGAAGGGGAGGACTCATCTTCACATCACGGGCGGTATCATATATGGGTGGTACCGTCTGTACCATATCCCTCCCCCACCTCCACATCTTCACATCTTCCTTGTTATTTGTCTTTGAAAATGTGGAGCTAGCACCCTAGGTTATGTCGGTTGGCTGCCAGCCAGCCACTGTAATAACATGTTGGTGCATAGCATCGGATGCACCATCTTCACATTTTGAAAAATTGGAGAAAAAAAGAAAAAAAAAGAACAAGAGAATCAAAAAATTAAAAAAAAATTGAACAAAAAACGGGAGAAGACGGGTTATATGGTACTGCACCATGTTGATGTTAGTGATGTCGTTATATGGTGCGTTCGGTATCGGACTTTTCTGGTTATACTATTTTTAGGTTCCAAGGCTAAAAAAACCCGAAAAAACAGCGATTTCTGCAATTGCGCGTGGGATATGGTGCACCTGGTGTCGGTGTTTGCAGACTTTACATAGGAAATCACGACATTTTGGATATTTGATCTGAAAACTAAAAGTCCGGTCAATTTTGACATGTTGAACTCAAAATCAACTTCGAAATCCCATTTTCTGCAATTTGTCGTGAGATATGATGCTTCCCTCGGTGTTTGCAGACCTTACACCATATCTTACGACATTTTGGAATTTTGAGCTGAAAATCGATTCCCAGACTAATATGAACCTCTAGATTATGAAAATCACATTGGTTTACATTTGGTGCTTGCGTACTGTACACCATACTTGACGACACTTCATTTGTCTGTTACAGTAGTAATACATTATTATTAACAAAAGTTTCATGGGAAAAAGAAGGAAAGGACTGATTTTTCATGGTCAACATCTAATTTCCCATCAAAAACGGTCTCTCAACGCTCCAAAACACGGATTCGCCGAATGCAGTCCGATTGAAGACGTCGTGCTCGAGAATCCATTCGCAAAAGTGTTCCCATCGTTTCGCATAGTACGCCTGTACCATACCGTACCATTCTCGACGTCCGTAGTCCAAATTTTGTCCGGCGGGTCCCCAGGTCGTCAGAATATCACGGGCGGTCATCGGAAACGTCCCCAGCTCTTCTGGACTCGCTGCGATTGATTTGGAGGATTCTGAATTGAAAATTTCCGATTTTTCCCAACAAAATCTTACCAATCCACTCATTCAGATCCCGATTCCCTAATCCATCCAATTTCTCGAACATTTCCATCAAATTCTCGCAACTCGCTTCAATTTGCTGCTTATCTTCCATCATATAGGCTTCTGATAGTGGAAGATACGCTTCGTTGGCCATTCGGAATTGGAGAATCTCGCGGAGGATGTCGTTGACGTCTTCTCTGAAAATTTTGAAGATTTGAGAGTAGGAAATTCAGAATCAGCGGGAAAAATTGGTCGGGGGACAAAATTTCTAGTAGGTAAGACTTAGAATAAGGGGGTGTATGGGTCTAGGCATATTAAAGGCATATTCTACCCAAATCGAGTTCATATCCGTTTCTAGGCTTATATGACTTAAAAATGCAAATTCGCATGATTCAAATGATCAAAAACTGAAGAAAAATGACCCATTTCGGCGGCATATACGCCTACAAAAACGCTAGGCATATTGAAGGCATATTCCACCCATATCGAGCCCATATCAGTTTTTAGGCCTTTTTGAGTTGAAAATTGGCTTCTTAACGTTTTCAATAATCAAAAAATAAAGAAAAATGACCTATTTTGGCAGCATACACGTCTAGAAACAAGTTAGGCATATTCAAGGCATATTCTACCCATATCAAGCCAATATGAGTTCTTAGGCGTGTATGCTATGAAAATGAACAATCTGGTGGGTCAAATTATCAAAAAAATGAAGAAAAATGACCCATTTGAAGGGCATATACGCTCAAAATCGGTCTAGGCATATTTTAGGCATATCCTTCCCATATCACGTCTTAATCGATTTCTAGGCTTATCCGACTGAAAAATAGGCTTGGAAAATGGATTTTTCAGCATTTTAAAGCTTCAGGAAACTCCAGAGAACCCCTCACCCCCTCAGAACATGAACAAATTCAAGAAATTAAAAAAATTTGAAAATTAAGAAGTTCTGAAGGCTTTTTGAAATTTTTCAAGATTCCAAAGGTTTAGAAGACTCCAGAAGACCTCTTACCCTTTGGAAAAAAAAAAAAAAAATTAAACTCACTGAAAATGCGGGTTCTCGGCCAAGACCTCTACCATAACCGGGATGATTGTGTCCAGACGCTCGAAGACGTCCTCCACATCAAACCAGTAATCAATGCGTTTTCCGAAGTCCGGTCGGTGATAAAGGAACACTGAGAATCGCTTATCTCCCCATTTTTCAGGCTGATTGTAGAATGTCGCGGACAGCAGATTCCATAGTTTTTGGGAGTATTTGAAGGAAATCGAGTATCTGGATTCGGAATATGATTGGAGCCAGGAATTCTGGAGGATCGGGGTCGGGGACCAGATGCGGTCGATCATGAACTGATAGATTATGTAGTTTTGGTCGATGGCTTCCATTGATAGGCCACCGCCGATCATGTTGGGGCCGGATTTCATTAGGGATTGTTGGTAACCCTGAATATCGATTGAATATTGATTGATTATTTGTCGATCAATAATTGATTGGTAATTTATCGATTGATTTCTGATTGACTATTGACTGATCAATTATCAAGTGATTATCGATTGATTATCAACCATATATCAATCGATAATCAATTGAAAATTGATTGAATTTTAGTGGATTGTTGATAGGATAATTATCGACTGCTTATCGATCAATTATCGATTGATTCTTGGTTGATTATCAATTGCCATTGATTGCTCAATAAGTGACCAATTATCGAGTGAGTAGAAATTTATTATTAACCAATTATCGATTGATAATTGATAAGATACCGATTGAATTTTTTGAATTTTTGATTGACTATTGATTGGTCATTTATCGATCGATTATTGACTGGGTTATGATTTATTATTGATTGATCAATTAGTGGCCAATTATCGAGTGAGTGTCAACCAATTATTAGCTAATTATCGATTGGGGTTATTGGTTGACAAATGATCGATCGATTTTCAGTTGATTGAATCATTATCGATTGATTATTGATCGACCAATTATTGATTGATTATCGATTGATTTTCTATCACTTTACTTACCTTATCAACCCTCGCCAAATTGCCCCTCAGCTCTCTAGTCCCTCCGAAATTGTGAAACATGCACCATACAAAATAGTGACCATAAAACGAAGACGTCGACTGCCACATGGGCACCACTTCAGCGTACAGATCGAGAACTATAAGGGATCCATGAGGAATTGCTGAAAAGTCAATATTTTTAAAAAAAATTTGAAAAAAAATTTGAAAAAAAAAATCAAAAACCTTGCAAGAACGATTTGATCGCTGGCGCTGGCCATTTGTCATAGGCGAATGACCAGGATTGGAGGACCCTAGGAAAATATTTTTGAATAAATAGAATTGAAATTTTGATCATTTTATCAGTTGGCCAAATTTTTCTAGCGTTTTTGGGAAGCTAGATATCGATTGATTTGGGGTTCAACTTTGAAGGTCAATATCTCAGCTCTTATAAGTGATAGAAAAAAGTTGTCAACTGATAAAATGATTGTGATAATGTGATGAACAAATTGTTAGTTGACAACGTTTTGCTATCACTGATAAGAACCGAGTTATCAGTTGATTTAGATCTACTAGTCATAAAGAGTGAGCTAAATATCGATTGATTTGGGGTTCAACTTTGACAGTCCATATCTCAGCTCTTATCAGTGATAGAAAAAAATTGTCAATTGATAAAATGACTATTACAATGTGATAAATATTTTGTTAGTTGACAACTTTTTGTTATCACTGATAAAAACCGAGTTATCAATCAATTTGCATCACCCCCTCCCAAAAACCTTCTCCTCCCGTATCTCAACCCCTGTAATCGATATAAAAAATCGGTCAACTGATAAAATGTTCCTCTTATCATTTCTTATTACCTCATAACGTTTATCACTTACCAAATACAATTCTTATCAACCTTTCGGCACCCGGAAAGTATCGCTTCGGCCGTTTGTTTCACAAAATCCAACTTTGCCGATTCCGACGGCAACACCTCATTAAACGGGTCAGCGCTGTATAAATTCGTCACGTCTCCCATCATTTTCTTCTGAATTCTCAAAAATGACGTGGCAATTTTGGAGAATAACGGGTCATAAGGAGAAACTGAGAGAAGACAAGAGGCATCTGTGGAAAAGTTGTTCCAGCACGGCAGGCGAGTGAATTTGGATTGCGGGAACAGTCTGAAAGAGGGAAATTGGTTAGTTGATAAAAAAAAGTAAAAAAAAATTTTTTTTTTTAAATTGAAAAAAAAATTTTTCCACTCACTTTTGCATTTGATCCGGTACGAAACCAGCAAAAGTCGGCAGGATCGGAGTGATTCCGAGTTCCGAGAATCGATCGATAATCTGTTTTGCCAAGTTCAAGTCGTTTATCATTTGAGCGTCGGATAGTCCGCCACCGTAGCCTTTTAGATTGCCCATTCGGTGCCTGGAATGGTTGTAGGATTCGGTGTAAGGTCTGTAGCTCTGTGGGGAGTACAGGTAATCGAAAAATAGAGCGAAATTTGGGTTCAGCATGTCAAATTAGGCTGGGCGCGTGATTTCCAGAAAGAAAATCCGAAATGTCGTCAGATATGGTGCAAAGTCCGCAAGCACCGATACTAAATGCATCATACCTCACGCGCAATTGCAGAAAATGGGATTTTGAGGTTGAATTTGAGTTCAGCAGGGTAAAATTGATCGGAGCCCTAATTTTCAGAGCGAAAATTCAAAATGTCGTAAGATATGGTGTAAGGTCTGCAAACACCGACACCAAATTCACCATATCTCACGCGCAATTGCAGAAAAACGGATTCTGATGTCAAATTCGGATTCCGTATGTTAAAAATGATCGGATCAACAATTTTCAAGTCGAAAATCCAATTTGTCGTAAGATCAGGTGTTAAGTCCGCAAACACTGAGACTAGATGCACCATATCTCACGCGCAATTGCAGAAAACACAATTTTATGCGTTTTAAAGCACTGGAATTCAATTTTCAGTGTTCCAAACCCCCGCGAATGCAAAATTCCAATCTACCGTACTGCTCACCATGCCAAATACGCTTGCGACGTGAAATATCGATCCAATTCTTGTCTTTCGACTCCCAATCCCTCGAAAACTTCCTTCCAAATGGCTTCTTGTCCAAGTGGCATGAGTAACATGTTGAAACCGTTCAGGGCGATCCAATCGATGAACTTCTCCCAATCGGACCATTGCCACCAGGCGAGCGAGTAGGAAAATGTGCACATGTTGCCAAAGTAACGGATTCTGGAAGGATTATTGATTGATTTTTGGGAATATTGATCTTTTGATCTTTTGATCTCTCTTACTGTTTCGCTTCAAAGTCCACTACTTCATTGATTTTTCGCCGGCATCCATCGGAAAATGAACTGTTCGACCAGGAGATCTGAGACAGACATTCGGATCGCAAATAAGCCTGAAAAACTGGAAAATGTGCAAATTGTCGTAAGATATGGTGCATTACGTTTATGGCGTATAGCGCGTCGACTGGGGTGTTGGCGAGGACGGTTTTGTGGCCAAGTTCATCGATTTCAATGCGGGAAAGACCTTGTTTGGGGAGCTGAAATGTAGAGGATTACTGTAGCTTTGAAGGGTTCGGTTTTTGCGGACCAGGCACCGGATCTTACGACATTTTGGATTTTTAAGCTGGAAATTGGGGATCCGGCTAATTTTGACATGAGGAATTCAAATTTGATAGTGGATTTTCAGTCAAAATTTCTTTAGGTGAGGTACGGAAGATTTAGTGATTACTGTAGCTTCAAAAGTCTACAAAACAGCACTAAAAAGCTTGAAAGTTGAAGGAGTAGGTGGGTACGCTTGAAATTATGGTATTGTACTAAACTGGACTACTGTAGCTTCAAAATTTGCCTGGGAATCTTAATTTTTCGAAAATAGGATTACTGTAGCTCCATCACAATAGAAACCCTACCTGATACCCATGTTCCTTGGCACTTTTCACCCGAACATCCTCGAATTCGTGCCAGACCCATTCGGGCGTATTTCGCTTCAAGACCCCTTTCCAACTTCTCGAATCGTAGTCGTTGAGGGCGATTCGAAGTGCACCATGTACGGTTTGACAGGCCAAAATGAGCAGCAGGATCCGGAGGATTGGAGGGTGGTGACGTGGCATTTCTGACTGGAAAAAGGAGTACGGATAATTGAAGATTGAGACAGAAAAGACATCCCCGACGTTTCGCAACTTATCGATTTTGAAAAAGATAAGGTAACGTTTCGCCCTTCCACTTACAATTAGCCACTTTTCAACTGTAACGTTTCGCAACCGGCCATTTTTAGAAAGAGTTGCGAAACGTTACAGTTTCATGGCTTCCAGTTGCGAAACGTCGGGGCCCTAGCTCTCCAAATCAAACCAAAGAATAAGTCCGTCTAGCCCTCAAAAAAAAAAATGAACTTTCGACTCTTTTGTCGACGCAATGCACCATGTTTGAAAAGGTGAAAAACGAGCGACAAGGAAGTCGAGAATTACACGCATTTGGCGGGAGATTATGGAGACGCAGATGGACAAGGGGAAGAGGAATTTCGGGAGACGGGATAAGGATCTGAGGAACGACGGAAGGGAGGTGAAAGGTCGGGGTGTATTCAGGCGGGAAAGTGACGGGAGGAAATGGCGAGAAACGGGTTGAAAAATTGAAGAAAATGAATGCGGAAATTGGTCACTAGATATGGTGCATCGTGTTATGTTAAAATAGACACCACGACGTTTCGCAACCCAACAACCTAATGAATACGAGTTGCGAAACGTCGGGGTGTAAGGGAACTTGACACCGCGACGTTTCGAAACTTTACAATTTGGAAAATTAGCATTTTTCTTTGATTTTTGAAGGTTGCGAAACGTCGGGGTGCTGTGCTGCAAATTGACGTACCGTACCGGATACCCAAAAGATCAAATGTTAACTGAAAAAAGAGAAAAAAACGAGACCCCGACGTTTCGCAACCAAACGGAATTCGTTCCGGAACATGGTACTGAACTGAAGAAAAGCAAAACTGGGATGGCACCATATAACAAACTTTAAATCTAAATCCTTATCTTATCTCCTTCTCCTTATCAACAAATTCTAATCAGTCAAAGTGCCATACTCTGCATTGGATTAGTTATTTATCAAATGTTATCAGCTACATAGTAGGAGATTGTCATTCTCATTATCACTAAGTTTTCTAGATTTTTCTTGTCATAAACACCTTATCAGTAGCATAAATACCAAAAACCCATCTCAAAATCATTATGAAATAATTCCAGAAAAACACGCCATCTTTAAAAGTGAATTTCCCATGAATGACCGATATAGTGATCAGTGTTGATAAGCAGTGATAAGAAGAGCATTCTTATCAGCTATCCGCTCGACTTTCCCCCGCAAAACCAAGATGGATGACGTTGGGGAAAAGAGGATAAGAATGATGTGAAGGGCGAGAAAAGTGCGTGGATGGAGATGAGCGAAAATAGCATTCACAATCAGAAAACCACTGTAAGTAGAGCCGATGTTTCGCAACTCAAAGTATTAGGCGTTAGATATAAGGATAAGGACTTGAAATTTGAAAATTAAAGAAGGAACTTGAAAACTCTTGAAACCCAAAACAAACAATTTCGAGGTGCGAAACGTCGGGGTCTCGGTCTTAAAATTGAACCAAAGAATACATCCGTCTAGCCGTGAAAAATGTACTCGCAAACTTCAAATCCCAATATCTGCTGGAAAATGTTTGTATTGACATTTGGAGTTGCGAAACGTCGCAGTTGCGAAATATCGGCATGCCGAGAAAAACGTCAATACAATTTTGCACGAGAAATGCGTCATTGTCCACGTCAACAGAAATCACGAAATGCGCCAAGTAGCATCGCGAAAAATACCTACAGTTATGGTCATAAAGGGAAATATTACAGGGTTGGTTTTTGCTGTTATACAATTTCAAAATTTTTTGATTTTTATTTTCATTTTCTTGACCAGATAAACAATGTGTACTAGTTTCATATCAACTGGTCATCATAAACTAACAAGGGAACATTTTATACGAAGGTTGGAATTTCGAAAAATGGACTTTGCAGATCGATAGAGCGTCCTCGAATTAGTATATTTCCGTCTTCAAAACCTGCTAAATATCATTTTCAAATATTGAATTGCTGAATTTTGAGCAAATTCAGTGAAAATGGACACTTTGACACGGTGGGACAGTGTCCCAAAATGATATTTAGTAGGTTTTGAAAACGGAAATACACAAAGTCAAGGATGCTCTATCAATCTGTGAAGTCCGTTTTTTGAAATTCCAACCTTCGTATAAAAGGTTCCCCTGTAAGTTAAAAACACTGTAAAAATCTAACATCTTCATGACCATTACTATACCTAAATCATACCAACGTATCAAGTATCAAGTCAAAAACAGCTATGATTCAATCAACCCACAAAACCCAAAGATATAAGGAAAAAGGAAAAGGTGTCATTGTTTTGTCAATCTTATTTTCTCTGTCAGGTAGGCTTTTTTTGATGCTTCGTTAGCAAAAAAGTGACGGAAAATAACAATGACACCTACCTACCAAAAAAAGAAAAAGGAGGTACATACGTCATAATCAAAAAAAAATATGTAGAAAAAAATATGAGTAAAATATCAAAAAACAGTTGTAGGTGAAAAAATTTAAAAAAAAAAAGAATCCTAAAAAAATGAAAAAAAAAAACGTCATTGTCACTGAAAATGAATTCCAATTTGCTAAAGAGCCTTGCTATCGGCTATAGGCCATAGCGATTTTCAAAAAACAGCGCCATAAAAAAAAGGAAAATGCAATGCACACACCCTGTCAGGTCACCCCCTCAAAACGGGCGGGCGGTACCTCGGTCCCCCCCCCCGGGGACCTTTCTATCGCCTCCTACACTTTTCAACTTTTTTCTCCGTTTTTTTTTTCCAAAAACGAAACCGAGAAAACCGCTCATCATCGTCTTTCTCTATATCCCCACATCATATTGTCCCCGGGGGGTGATTCGTCGGGGCGGATATTCGGGGAAGACAGGGATGGAATAGAAAAAAAGAGGGGAACCCGGAAAAGAGAGTCAGGGAAAAGAGAGCTACCGTAATCTAGATGTTGTTCGGCTCGGCACGGGTCGGGTCGTAAAATGGCACGAAAGGACTTGTGACGATGAAGGAGAGGAAAAGTGGGCGGGAACTTGACTTGGTGAAGGTTTTGAGCTATTTTTCGTTTTTTTGAATTTTTTTTTGAAATCTCGCAAATATTTTGCAAATTTGAGCCGTAACTCGTTGCTATTCCGATTTGCGGAATGTCCCGAGAGCAAGAGACATATTACCGGTGATCTAGATGGTACTCTCAATCAGGTCGGGATGAAAAAGGAAAGAAATGAACGAAGATTTCGAGCTTTGGGTTGGGTCTTGCAGCGAAATCGAAATACGAAATACAAAAAACGCCAAGCGGATTTGGTTTGGTTTTCGATCGTTTTTTGTTTTTCGGCTCGGGAGTCTAGGATAACATTGCGTTTTCAATTTCATGGTCTCGCTACTGTAGTTCGCTGGGTCGTGGGTCGGAACTTGACTTGGTGAAGGTTCGCTACTGTAGTTCGCTGCGAGACCATGAAATTGAAAACGCAATGTTATCCTAGACTCCCGAGCCGAAAAACAAAAAACGATCGAAAACTAAACCAAATCCGCTTGGCGTTTTTTATATTTCGTACTTTGATTTCGCTGCAAGACCCAAAGCTCGAAATCTTCGTTCGTTGCTTTCCTTTTTCATCCCGACTAGAGTACCATCTAGATTACGGTAATAGGTCTCTTCCGCTCGTTTAACAATTCGGCAAATTGGAATAGGCAACGCATTGCGGCGCAAATTAGCAAAATATCAAAAAAAATTCAAAAAAACGAAAAAATAGCTCAAAACCCCTGGGCCAAGTCAAATTCCCACCCACTTTTCCCCATCTTCATCGTCACAAGTTCTTTCGTGTTGTTCGTGTGTGTTTTGGAGGTGTATAGCCACCGGAAGTGACGGACGGCCTTCCAATTTTACACATGGACGGCGAAGTCGTCGAAATCCGAAAATTCTTAGAAAAATTGAATTCTCATGTGACGTGGAACAGAGACGTCATGGGAGAAGAAAATAATTAAAAATTACTGAAAAAAAAATTGAAAAATTGAAAGAAAAAAAAACAACAAAAAATATGCTAACTCGACTATTTTGGACCTAAAAAAATCAAAAAAATCCAAAAAAATGTCAAAAAAAATCCGGAAAAATTCCTTATCACTCCTTCTTCTTCTTCTCCTTATCACCACTCTGCTCGCTCATCTTCCTCATCATCTCTGGATCCTCGACAATCTTGCCAATGTCTTTCAGCGAAACCGATTGAGATCCACGTTTCGCTGGCTTCGGCATGTTCGGACCGGGTTTCCAGCCGATGAATGAGACGATTTTGAATGTCGCCGGGTACTTTCCGTCCGCGGAGTACATTGACTGGAAATGGGGAGGTTTTTGGGATTTTTGAAAAATTACATTCAAATTTTTTGAATTTTTTGGAATTTTTTTTTTGAAATTTGAAAATTTGAATTGTGAAATAATAAAAAAATTAACAGATAAAAAAATTGTCATAAACTATTCGAATCAATTTTTTGTGAACTCGAAATTTTCAAATTTCAAATTTCAAAAAAATATTAAATTTGTACATAATTTTATTTTTCCATTAATATAGTTTTATTTTTTTTTATATATATATTCGAATTTTCGATTTTTTTTAATTTTAAATTTTGACTTCTGGCAAGTTTAAAAAAATGAACCGGCAAAACAAAGAAATAAAAAAAAAATTTCGTTTTGGAAAAAAATTTTGAAAAAGTTTTTTGAATTTTTTTTCTTGAAAAATTCAAATTTTTTCAATCGTTTTAAATATTTTTGTTGATTTTAAAATAATAAAACGTATTTTGAAAATTTCAATTCTTAAATTTTTCAAAAAAAAATTGCCGGAATTCGGGAATTTTTTTATAAACTAATATTTTTAATTTACTTTTCTCAAAAAAAAATCTAAAACTTTACAAAAAAAAATTGCAAAAAATTGAATTTTTCCCCCTTTTTTCAGTTTGAAACATTTTCGTGTAAAAAATTGAAACTTTTTTTCCCATTTTTTCCAAAAATTTTTCAAAACAAATTCCAACTCACAATCATAACCAACTTTTTGAAATTTTTCAAAATTTAAATAAAATTGAATAATAAATTTAAAAAAATTAAACAAAATTCAAAAATTTAAATTTAAAATAAAAACAATAAAAAAATTCAAAATTTTATAATCTTTCTTTTTTTCAAAAAAAAATTGAATTTAAATTTTTTTTTACTATTTCATATCTCAGAAAATGTGAAACTCTTAAAGAATTTTTTTTTTCAATTCTCAAAAAAAAAATTTTATTTTCAACGTTATTTTCAAAAAATTTTCCAACCCATTAACTAAATACCTGATAAATGGCTTCTGCAGCCAGCAACACGTCCCTCCTCAACGTTCGATTTCTTCTGAACGTACAATGCGATTCGGCCATCAACTGCA
>LR564674.1:22280-33632 GCA_900536345.3 Caenorhabditis sp. 39 LS-2015 | reverse complement strand
ATGCTTGCTTGTTAGCGATGACGGGTCACACGGTCGATGCAGAACAATGGATTTCGAGAATCTTCGAAACAAATTTTAGAACTAAACAAGAACTGATTGATCAGAAAGAGACATTGTCTATCGATTGCCAGACAACCCATTTTTCTATTGACAATCGTAATCACCTAACCGTCATCCCATTAGTGACTGGCCACCTCTTTGAATATTTACCACCTCCGTCTCTTTAAAACAATGAGTATATCACATCAATGTTTTTATCGATTGTCAAAGTTGACAATGTTTGTTTTGAATGTGCAGAAAATTTTTAACATGTGTGAATGCAAATAAAATAATGTTCAGGTGTACTTATCCACTTCTGACGCCAAGGAAACTGTCTTCTCTGTGTCCGTCCATGCTGTAAACAAGTGGGAATGATCAATAACCACTAGAGAAAGACAGAACTTACAACTCTTGCAGGAAAAGTCGCTTGTTCTGATTCGCAGATTCCAAAATATTAATATCGTCATCAGTGAGCTTGAAGTCAAACAACTTAAAACATAACATTTAAAAAAGCAACAACTTGACGAAAAGGTACCTGGAAGTTCTCTCTGATTCTGTCAGAGTTTACAGACTTCGGAATGATTGCGAATCCACGGTCGAGTGCGTATCTCAAGAGCACCTGAGCGGGAGTTTTCTTATACTTTTCCGCGATTGCGGCAACCATGGAATCTTTCAGGTCAGATGGTGCTTCTGGCTGCCAGTTGAGAGAACTTCCATCCGGCAAACGGTGATTGACCCGTCCCGGACTACCGAGAGTAGCGTAAGAAGTGATGCTGACATTGTTCTTCTTGCAAAAAGCAGCATGGGAATGTTGTGGGAAGTAGAGGTGCAGCTCGACCTGAGAGTTATGCACTGGAGTCAATCCTAGGTTCAAGACTCGCCCGATCTGCTCGTTGTTCCAATTCGACACTCCTACAGCCTTAGCCAGTCCCAGTGTGTAGACATGATGGAACTCTTTCCAGATGTCTTCGACAGAGATGTGGTTTAGCGGAACGGTCATATCATCATTGAACGCAGTTGGAACGTGAGCAAGGTAGAGGTCCACATAGTCGAGACGGAGGCGCTTGAGAGATTCACGAAGAGCAGCTTCAAGTTTTCCAGGAACAAACTCATGAGCCCAAGCCTAAGAAGAAACAGGTAAAAACAAGAAATACTAAAACGTTACCTTCGTGGTGACAAACAGCTCTTCTCTCTTGACGACGCCCTCAGCAATGAGCTCTTGGATTGCTTCTCCGACATCTTCTTCGTTTTTGTAGACAGACGCAGTGTCGATCAGTCGGTATCCAATCTTTACTGCCTTCTTTACAGCCGCCTTGGCCTCTCCTGGGGCCGAGAGCCACGATCCTAGGCCAACAGCTGGCATATTGACTCCATTGGACAGTTTGATCACTGGACCGCCAACAGTCATTTCGTAATTAGGGTAATCACTGAAAAAATAGAATGTCTAAAAGAAATGCATGCAAAAAATAGAAGCCATGGATTTTTTGATTGACGAGAAACTGTAAACGAGGGCATAGCGATAAAACTATGCAGTAAACAGTGTGCAAAACACAACAATGTGTTTAAAAATATTTAAAAGTAAGACAATACTTAAAATAAAAGTTTGGGATGCGAAAATTCGGAGCGGCCCGGGAAATCGATTTGAAAAAGAAACTGAGAAATCAGTGATAAACGAACATGTTTCAAAAATACACTTTGAGTCTTGACACGAAGTTGCAAAACTAAGCATGCGCCTTTAAGTGTCTACAGTATTTTCGCCTAAAATCGAAGAAATTGTTTTGGAGAATTCAAATCAATTCAAATTCATTTCCAAATTTCTCAAAAATTTAGGTAAAAAAACTGTTTCTGGCGAATTTTCAAAATTTAAATGTTGTTAATTAATAATTTTTCCTTCAACATTCTCGAATTTTGAAACGCGTTTTCCAGCATATATGCGCATATCGGTATTTAAATATCTCTTCCTTTTTTACCGAAGAAAGTTTATTGTGCTCTATTGATGGCACATTTGAAAAAAAAACAGAAATGTAAATTGCATGTGCACTTTATTATCACAAATACCCGCAAGAAGAGAAGATAGAAAGGCTACTCGATGTACATAAAGTAAATATTCACAGGGATTTCAAAACACTCGTTTCCTTTGCTCATGTGCGTAGTCTATTCATTCGGATGGCTGGCACTGGACTCGGACAACGAGAGTCTTCGGGCACATCGCTAACCAGTGTGCGGTTCCGAGAACGAGAGATTCTGGAGAACGCGCCTTTCCTGAAAACAAAGATAATTATTTACGATGGCTTCTTGGTTCCTTTATACCTGCAGTGAAGCAGATCAGACATGGCATTTCGGAATCGTTTCGAGAGACATGCATACAGAATCGGATTGATGGCAGAGGAAAAGAAAAGGAAAATGTAGGAGAACGGTTGAGCCAGGACAGTCCAGTCGGACATGCAGAACGAGCCGGTGTTGAAACTCTGAAAATTCATTTTCCGATTTCTGATCAACTTCTTAGTAAAGTGAAAAGTTCCCAGGCGTTTTCCAATTTCTTGGAATCCCTTTATTTATTCTCATTCCCTTCGAGCTATTGTGCCATTCTAAAGCATCAAAATACGGGAATGGCCGAGAAAACAAACCAGAAAACGAATGGGAACCGGAGAGGGAACAATCTTCAGAAGAGGAAGAGAGAGCTCGTAGGCAAACAACTTCCGGTGGAAGGAAAGATTAGGTGAATGATGGAATTGAGCAGACACAATTGATAATGATGACTGGAGAATGACTGACCGTGTACAGAAGACGGGCGTGATGAGGGAAAGTGAGGACTGCGAAAGAGACGACGACGGCGACGAGAAGTCGGATCACTTTCCGTCTGCCCTCGGTCTCTTTTGACTTCTTCTTGTTTTGCACTTGTTCTGGAGCACTATTCGGAACATTCAGAAGACTTTCTTGCTTGTAGACAACTATTCTTCCATTCTTCAACTGCCACGAGGATCCCGCCGTAGTGGCACTAGAAGTTAGCATAGTCGACGACTCTGAAATGCATCGGTTTCCTTCGATACAGTTCAAACAATGCGAGCCTACCGTTACTTTGTCTGCTGCTCTGTCGGCTGTCAGAAGTCCAGAGCAAATGACTTATGCGGGAATATATAAAGACTAGAGCTGTCAAAGGGATCAGGTACCATACCACGAATGAGAAGGCATTCCAGAGTGGCATTCTGGAAAAGGAACATCTAAGAAGCATCCTTTGCAAGTCCAACAACTTACGGACTCCTGAAGCAAGCAGCCATCTCGTCAAGTTGCAAGAAATCGGCATACAAGATATATGGAAGATTGATGGAGATACTCAGGACCCACACTCCAGCAGTCGCTATCATTCGGTGTTCTGGAGTGAGCCATTTGAGTCCGGATAGCGGATGGAGCACTGCGATGTACTTCTCGATGGAGACGAGCACAAGGATTCCAGCACTTGTGCAAGGCATTATGTTTGTGAGTCCCAGGTAAAGTTTGCACAGGAGATATCCGAACGGCCAGTTTCCATGGTCGAATCCGATGATGTGTGTCATGTTCTGCAGAATGCAAAACACTGCCACGAGCAGATCTGCGACGGCAAGATTAGCCAGGAAGAAGTTCGTCGCGGTGCGCATTCGGGGATGAGTGGTCATGACGAGTATAGTGAGCAGATTCCCTGGAAAACACCACGTTTTCTAGTCTGTTTTGTGTGAAAACGTGGAGAGAGAGATGTGGAAAATAGAATCTACTGAAATCATCTTTGCAAGGAAGCGGAAAATGATAAGAAGAGGTGCAAAGAACAATGATCACTTGCACACTTACCAATGAGACACAGCAGGAACACCAGAATGTAGATGGTCATGACGGGAACCTTGACGAATGGCTCGTCGAGCAGCGAATCCATGCAGGTGTCGTTCTCATTTGCTACCCATGTTGTTGTGTTGTTCGACATCTGACATGGAGATTGGGTAATGTATTTCTGATCGAAACGGTAAAGGAAGAGAAGCAAGCACGTGGTGGTATATTCGAAACGATAAGAGTTGTGTTTCGTGTGGAAGAATGGTGGTGGTGGCTGAATGAGAAAACGAGAAGAGTGACAAAATATTTTCGGTTGCTGTTTCTCTGGTTCTTTTCGAGTCTCCTCATTACTCTCACCCCATATTCATTCCAAGAAAACCCAAAGTGAACGTAGGAATTCGTAACGAGTCGAGGACGGCAGGTCACCTTTTCAGCCTTGATTGGCTCCATTTAGGCGACGGAAAAGAGAAAGAGACGAAAACAAGAAAAGGGGGAAAGATCATAACGAAAAGTGTCAAATGCACGAAAGATTTCGACTCATGATGACACAATTAGGAGGCGAAAAAGGGAAAAACGAGAAGGAGAAAACATTTCTCGGTTTGCATTTCTAGTTTGATGTGCATAGAAGGGAAAGAAAATTGAGGAAGAGTTCATTTATATAATTGCAGAACGAGAAAGATCAGCATCTCATTTCATTACGGCTGTGAGGTCATTTAGGCCAACTCCATTCACGCCTACATACCTTCTGATGAATGAATGATATCAGCGGGCGTGTATGCAAATGTTCTATATCTGGGTTAGGAATACCTCATGACCCGCGATCTGTTTTTAGCAGTTAAATGTTCATTCAGTGCCTACACGAAATATTATCGATAAAGAAGTGATCAGAAAGTCAATAGTTTTTCCAAATCAGCATCGAGTTACGAATGGCTCGAGAATAAGGCCAGAGTGCTGCGGTAGCTACTGAAAGAGAGTGGCGACGCGTCGGGGCGGAATGCTGATAAAGAACTATGAGGATGATAAGAGAAGTCAATTGATAGACGGGGCATCAGCATCATGGGTTCAATCGTCCTGAGTCAGCCGAATACGGCGGAGAATCATGAGGTCCAAGTGAGATGATGAAGCGGCCGGAAAGGGGAAGTGTACTATATTAGAGTTTGTTGACAATGTTGAAATGGCGGAAAACAACGAGCTACTTGTCTAAGATTCAATTCATTTCAAGAGATAACCATTCTCTAATGCTTTTGACGCTAGAAATTAGCCGCCAGATCAAATTGTGCTCTCGCTCTATCTGTGTGACTCCATTTGGGAGCACGGCAGATGAGTATCCAGTATGAGAGACAATAATAGAATATTCGCCGAGTGGGGCTTTCACTCGGAAAGATTAACAGAGCGCTCTGTGACTGGAACTGAAAACGGGCCTCGAGGAAGTCTGGAAGGGAGAGCAAAACTGAAAGAGGAGCATCGGTAGACAGGGGAAAGGGACGCCTTCTTGTTTGCCGAAGAGTGCCCGGCTGTAAACTTGTCCTATTTCGGGAAGAATCGGAGCGGTATCTTGTTTGGTCTCGAAACGAATTCGACGATCTTGTCAAACATTCACCCACGTGTAGAAGGAAGCACATGAGGACACAAAAGGAAGGAGGAGAGAACCGCGTGTTTTTTGTGCCGCATTTTCATTAAATTCGTGTTGTTATTCAGATGGCTATTTGATTCTGGGTTCGGATGATGCGGAGGTTTCCATGAAACAGAAAGAGAGAAGAAGAAGAATCGGAATGAAGTCTTCTTTCAGCTTCTGGACCAGAGGACCCATGGGTGGGACCACTGGCACAGCCGGAACCGCTTCGACAAGAGCCTAACGGGGCAATATCTGATTTCAGAAGAAGGCAAAGACGAGGAGGCTGCACCATAATTTGGCATCGAATTTCATAATGTTTGACTCGAGAGAGAAAGCCTCAGTGCACAAATTGGAATGTTTTATTGCTGGTTAGGCGGGGGCAAAAAAGGAGAGGCACGGGAAGAGGAAAGGAGCGAAAGGGGAGCAGAAGAGCAAGACAATCAGCATTAGTTGCTCTTTTGCATGAAAACGGACTGCGAATGGACTGACTGCGCATCGAATTCATAGAGACTCATTTCCGTTCGAAGCGCAGCTCCCCGGATTGGATGGTTATTATTGAGAAGAGAGGGGAGGATGATGGTGCAAAAAGAGACTCCGAAAGGAGAACAACAAATACAGGAGACATTCCCGATTCGGGATCGAAAGATGAGAAGACAGAGAGAGATATATTACAATGACACAGATTAGAGAATGATCTGGATTCACTTCTTTTTCTGGAATCGTTTCATGATCTTCTTCACATTCTGAATGTAGAATTGCTTCGTATGAGGGTGCACTGGGATGTCGAATATCACTGGTTCATTCTGAAAAAAAGGTCCGGGTTGCGATAACTTGACAACTCGCTCACCTTCATATCCAGATTCTCATTGCACAAACAGCAGTTGATGAACTTTGTGTATCCATCAGTCGTGCATCCGTATCCCTCGTGGATGTGTCCGAAGACGTGATACTTTGGTCGGACTCTCTTGAACACTGTGTTCAACAACTCGACACATCCCATTCTCTGTCCATTGTTCATCATGTCTCCGTGTCCTGGAAGAGGGAAAGTGTACTTCGGACCGGGGAAAGAACACAAAAAAGGATACCTAGAGGAGGTGTGTGGGTCAAAAGTACGTCGACGCCGGCGGGGATCATATTCCATTTGTCAAGGAGTGATTGTCCACGAGACAGATTGAATGCCCAGTTGTCTACTTTGGGTTGCCTTTAAAAGATCAGAAAGTCAAGTTGTTGTTGTGGGTGAATCGTTTACCAAGGAGTTCCGTAGATTGTGACTCCGAACAGCTCGATGGCACTGTCCTCAAGGTATATCGCATTTGAGAGAAGGTCCTGCAAAAGAGCACATAGCGAGGAAAAGAGAGGGAGTCGTCGACACTCACTTTCGCTGAAATTCCTCCCTTCGAATCGGAGTGAATTGCTGATAACAACGCCTGTTTCAGTGCCATCTCTTTTGGTTCCGATTCCTTGTCTGCAAATAGTAATCGTTGATTCCTGTGGTCTGTCTCGACTCTCAATTGTTCATTTACTCACTGAGTTTCAGGAATGCATCATCAAATGTGCATTCGTGATTGCCACCGATGACCACTTTGTAGGCGAATTTCAATTTTCCCAACAGTTTGTTAAAGTTGTGCACTTCATTGGGGAGACCGCAAGAAGTGAAGTCTCCGGCAACAAGAAGAACATCTCCTGGCGGCAGTCTGGACAGATCCATCTGCTCTCCGTGAGTGCATCCGATGCACACGAATCTGACATGATCTGGCTTGATCGGAGTGTCGAGTCTCATCTGACGGACTGGTTTCACGGGTCGTTTCTCTTTCAACATCTCCCATGCGAGCGTCGGATCCTCCGTGTATTGGTGGAGAGGCACCTGCAAATGAAAGCACTGAGAAATGACAGACAGACGTGTTGATGTCCCATTAATTTGCTCATTTTCTTGTTTTGAACGACCCAGTCTACACACATATCTCTCTCTCTTCCTCACTGTTTTGTGCTGTCTCGAGTGACGGGACAAAGTGTGCGGGGGAGCAGGAACACTTACAGTCTTACACCCGGGCATGACAGATTCCCTCCTACTCGGAGATGTTCCGCCGATGACGGGTGGGATGAGCGAGGTTCGTCTCTGCCGGAAACGGAAGTCATCTCGGTCGCCGAAGATGGACGTGGTGCCCAGAAGGTTACTGGACTTGGAGAACATTTTAGGCTGAGAGGAAAAGAAGATGAAGCAGTCGGAAAAGAGTTGCCAGAGGAAAGAAGACGGGGAGGGACGGGTCCGGACCGAGATTTATAGCATAGGATGTATCGAGAATGTCGAAAACACACTGCACTCGCAACGGGAAGACTGATTTTCGGCCGACGAGTGCGATCAAAGAGTCGAAAACGAGCTGGGGAAGAAAGCGATGACGCTGTTATTTGAGGTCATGAGGTGACAAGGTGGACGGATAATGAGATGGGTTATGGGAGGCCGAAAGTTGCAACGGCTAGTGGAAACAACGAGTTGAAAAAGAATCTAGGAGAGGGGAGTGACCAGGAAGTTTCGTGTTCCATGTGGGAAGACGAACTCAAACTCTGGCTCACGGAAAACTCAAGATTGACACTTTTCCCGACGTCAACGAGGTGTGAAAGGAGCAAGAGTTCGACTGGATGATCATCTGATGAGTAGGGAATCAAAGACGGCATTCTCTTTCCCTCTGGATCTGTCTTTCTTTCGTTCGGATCAAACGGAAAGAGCCCCCACATTGCGCCAGTTGGTAGGCAATGCGATGAGGAGATGGATTGTTTCTGTCGAAACTCTATGCTTGAACACATTTATCAATTTATCTCTTCTGACTTATCAGCCCGTCTTTTTCACAATTAGATGAAAACACACACGCGGCCAGATCATGCCGCTTTGACAATCGGACTCACCGCGTTTGACAACTTTCTTCTCGTTTTTTTGTCGAGTGGAAGGGCGGTCGGAGAGGAAATGGAAGCACGGCGACTGGACGATGCGTTGGCAAGTTCGAAGCTGTCGACTATAATCGAACCGGAGCTTCTTCCTGAAAGAGAGAGAGATGTTTGTTTGGGGAATCAGAATATTCAAACTCACTTCTATCTCTGTTGAATCCAACAAGTTCCTGATCTTCCATCATTGGCTGCAAGTACGAAGCGGTCCGGTTTCTAGACGGGAATATCATTTTCTGAAAAGCGAATGATTTGCAAAAATAAGAGGAAGACACGTTTATTGTGATTGATCAGAGTGGCTACTGCTCTTCATTGACAACAGCTAAATATCATCTGTTACAATTTGTGCCAAGGAACCAAAGCACGGGTCGAAGAAAGTCCTCAAAGGTACTCGCCGCCGGGTCGGATCTCCCTCCCTCCTAGCAGCCGCTTCCACTTCCAACTTCTCGCTTGATCAAAGTTCTCATAGTTCTCATTTACTGTGTGTTTTCATACTCACCTCATCCTGTGGAACGGGGGCAGAACTTCTGAAAGAAAAAAGCACAAGGATCAGAGCAGAGCACAATGGAACAGAGAAAAGAGACAAACCTGCGATTGAGTGACACTTTGAGCAACGCCGGACTCAGCATTTCTGCAAAAGAGTTGCAGTGTGAGACGATGATTTTTTGGACGGCGAGGAACTTTTGAAGGAAAGAAGAGAAGGAGAAACTGGAGAATGCGGACAAGGTGATGGATTCAGGAGACGAGGAAACGGAATGGGCTCAAAGTTCGAGGGGAATGTTGGAAGGCGGTCGGATCATGGAATTGGGTACTTGGACAGCAGACTTCTTGTTTTAGGAGAATTCCTCTCGTAAAGTGTCTAATTAAACGAGTGCAGCTCTTACCCACGGAGCAGTTGGTATAAACTGTGACAACTGTGTGATAATGGGGATCAAGGCAGATCAAAAAATTAGTCGAGTGAGAAACTCGACGAGGTTGCAGGAGCTCATCAAATTGTCACTTAATGGACATCGCCTGGTCGGAGTACGGTGAGATTGAAATGGCTTCAGGAGAACTTTCTGATAAACGAGAAAACTCCGAAGGGGTACTGAAAAGAGCAGAAGAAGTTAATTCTAAACTATTATCTTAAACCATTCAATCTTTTAAAAAACTGGAACGGAAACAATAGAGTCTCTACAAACAAGAAGATCAAATGGAGCTTCGAGAATGTATAGAATGAGTCGATTCAGTTGTTTGGCTACACAACTAGCATCCCATTGCCAACGTTACTATCCAGTAGTAACACTAAAAGTGAGAAAGACATTTGGCCGACTGAAAACGAAAAGTAAAGTGACTGGTTGGAGTGCTCGAACGGGGCGACACCAGGTGTTGATTTACTCGCCACCAGCACCAGCCACCTCGTCAGCCCCGAACCGACTCCTCCTCCATCCGTCCCGATCCCTTGACTCGCCTCCTTCACTCCCGTCTCGCCACAAAGACTTGTCATAACTCATCAATAAACGTTTTTGACACCACACACTCCACAACGGGTCAAAATAAGAGATCAAAGTTGAGGAATTGGGGAGGAAAGGTATCACCGTCTCGATGAGTGAGTGAGCAAGAGCTGCTGCTCAAAAAACAGGCGAAGAGCCCCGACCCGAGAGTCGTGTATCCGAATGATGGATTGGGGTGTGAGATGAGGGCGGAACGAGAAGATGTACTACCAGGGGGGGAATCACGCGACGACTACTTTCCAGAACTTGTTGTTTCAACATGTCCAGAATCGCCTCGAGCCATCTGAACATCTCGTGATCTCCGGATTTCAGTCATTGGTGTCTTCTGCTGAAACACTTGATGATTGACCCACTCCATCTCCTCATTGGTTGCGGTTGCTCTCCCCCCAAGTGCCATAATTACTTTTCCCATCCTTGCTTGCTCCTTCCTCTTTCCCTTCTTCCACTTCATCGTATTCTCGATGATTTCTGATCGAGTCGTCTATCCATCCGAATGCACACACATCTCCTCCTCCTCCTTCTCCGTCTTCTCCCGCTGCTCTTCCTCTTCTCTTCTGATATATTTCCCCCAGATTAACCTTTCGACAATAAATCAGCCGGCTCTCCCGTCTTGTCAGCTGTTGGGCCCAATCTTGTTTTCGTCGCTGAAACTGTGCGTTTCGAAATAGAAAGCGGCGGATGAGAACGGGGCAAAACACGGGTTGACAGGTGACTGCAACATGCCGAAAACGGTTCCGGGTTCGAACACTTCTAGTGGGAACTCATCTGAAAATGTTGGAAGGACATGATAACCCTTTTCTAGCCAGTCTCCATTGTCATTCAATTAGAAAATCTTCGCAATGTTTCTTGTCCTGAATCGCATGATCTGGCAGCTGACATGGTAATTAGCCAGGTGTCAAACCAATTGTCTTTTTGAAGATGCGACTGCCGAGTGGAGATGTCGTTAAATGAGATTAAAAACATGGGATTTATTAGAATAGAAAAGAAAGAAACAGTATTATTGAAAAGAAAGCTATCTTTTCTGGATAATATAACATGATGAAACAACACGATTGGAAGCGGGGAAACCTGTTCAGAAAATCAACAATTGAAGAGGTCTGGCTGAGATCAAATACCAGTGGAAAAATAATACTAGAAGGTCTTCAAAGTTCCAATGTTCACCACGATGAAGCGTTCCATCCTCTGGCGCGACCTCGTCCACGTCCTCCTCTGTATCCACCTCCACCACCTCCTCCTCGATAGCCGCCACGAGACGGGCTGTTGTTCCATTCTCCGAAACCGCCACCTGAGTTGAAATTCTGATAACCCATTCCAGAAGAAGGTGGAGGTTGGGGACGATATGGTGAATAGGGGTTGCCACCACGTCTGTAGCCGCCGCGCGGTGGGTACATTTTACCGCCGGGAGCTGAAGAAAACAAGAAAAAATATTGCAAAAGCAGGGAATTTCTACAGACAGCAAGCATACACGCA
>LR564674.1:7004-22180 GCA_900536345.3 Caenorhabditis sp. 39 LS-2015 | reverse complement strand
CGTGTAAATTTACCTGATGTATAAAAGGAATCGCCATTGCTCTGGCTTTGGAAGGATGACTCGAATCCACTGGTATCTCCACCGCTGCTGTTGAAAGAGGTATCTAAAAACATAAAGTCCTGATATGAAGAAGACTGCAAAACTCACTATTGGTAGGCGCCCAGTCCGAATAACTATCCTGCCTTTGAGGTGGACCAGATGGTTTACCAGGTAACTGAAAGAAACTTATCAACACGTTGTTCCAGAAAAAAAGAACTCACCGCGGCGTCTGTCAGCAGACTGTCTTTCAACGGTCCAGCGCACGTGTAAAACTCTTCAGAAGAAATGTCGCGCACGATTTGGCGCAATTCTGCATCTCTCGGGTCCATTTGAGCGAGGGATTCTGGATTCTCACACGACTTCACGAGCAGTGCTTCAATGCAAGGGCGGAGAGCCGCGAGGGCAGCTGCTGCTTGGACGTCCATTCGGATGGTTATCCTGAGAAAAAAACGAAAAGTAAGCAAAAAATTGAATATTCAAACTCACATTTCGTCGATTCGTACAAGATTCTCTCCAACACACTCAACCTTCCTTCCTCCAAACACCAGTAGCTGCAGTGCACTGATGATAGACATTCCTTTGCAAGAGATGCATCTTGAACGAACTTTCTCCGTAAAAACTAGAAGAGGACTGGGCATGTCCATCTCCTGTCGGTTATTCATTGGGACAAGTGCAGAATACTTATTGATCAGGGCACTGGACTGTTCGATTGTCAGAACTTTTCGCTTTCCAGTGAAATAGGCAATATTCGGATAAAGAGCCATGACGAGTAATGAGCGCATCAAGTCGAGTTCACGGTCCTTTCCATTGACGTTGACGGAAATATCGTGGAGGATCTCTTCGGGGAAACAACATTGATTACGCAGTCCGTCTATCAACTGGCGCCGTGCACCGCTGAAAAGGCAAATGATCATTATGAGAATAAAAATGATTGTCTCACTCTGTCATTCTGAGAACAGGGTTGTTCAACGAATATCTCTCACAGAACTCTCGTTCCGCAGCTCCTGATGATCCCATGTTGATAGTCTCGCGGAAACCTTGAATGACCGAAACCAGAGCGACGTGATCGGAAAACTTGTTGCCCGAGAACCGTCTTTGAATGCCACTCAGTCTCGAGTGATGCTTCTCTCGCGGAACGAACGGAGTCGGGAATGACATCGCAGCGGCGACATCGCACATCACCGATCCAGATCCCAATGCGGTTCCAAGAATGAGAACACGAGCGATGACCGGTTCGATAGGCATGCGAGCAAGCATTTTTCCGAGACTTGTCAGCTCCAGATTGCGATCGAGAGCACCCATACTTTGCAACACGGCCTCACTCTCCACGACCATATCGTACGGCGGCGGTTCGAGTGCCTTTCCGAGGAACTCTCCGACGTTGCCAAGTCGAAGAAGCTTGATGGTTAGAGCGATTTGGTGAAGTGGAATGCGGAGCATCTCGGCAGTTCCATGCTCGTCCAATCTGAAACTCACAGTTCGCACATTTTCCAAAATTATAATCGACCCACGCTTCATATCTGGCTCTGCTGCACAAATGGAATGCGTATCCTGCACGAACTCTTCCAGCACGTCCTTTTCTCTGAACGACATTCGTCTTTGATGCCCAGACGGTTGCGAAATGAACCATGTTGTTATTCGACGTGTACATACGCTCCTTGGCTCTAAATACTTCAATTGGATGACAAAAACAAAGGTCCCAATCTTACTTGCAAGAATCAATCACATAGACAACATCATCGATTGTGATACTTGTCTCGGCGATGTTCGTCGACATAATAATCTTCCGTTTTCCTGGATAATGCTTGAAAACTCGTCGCTGATCAGCACTAGTTAACTGAGAATGGAGTGGTAGCAGTTCGTATTTCGAAGATTGGCCAAATTCTTTGTGCTCCATGAGACGATTCATAAGACCCATAATCTCTGCCCATCCGGGAAGGAATATCAGAACGGCGCCTTCGACTCCGCGAACAGAAATATCTTCTATTATAGCTTCGATGACATTGTACGGAATCTCTTTCTCTGACAGTCGAGACATGGCCACTTTCAGCGATTCGTTGACGCTCGGATCATTTATAATGTTCATGTTGCGTCCCTTGTCATCCACTTCTTCGTCGCCATCGTCGTCTTCTGGTAGAGGCCCTCCCTTCTTTCGCTTTCTCGCTTCCGGCTCTTCAGGCATGTATTTCAGATTTTGAAGAATGTCTTCCAGGAAAAACGCTATTAAAATATCGTTGTTGTTTCATAAGTTTGGAGAACAGAAAGCGAACCTTGAACTGGGAAAGTTCTTCCATGCATTGTGATCACCTCGGTTTTGCCAATTTCAGGGGAATCGAAAAAATTGGTAAACAACTGAGTATCAATGGTGGCAGACATGAGGATGACACGTAGATCCTTGTAGACAGTGATCATTTCCCGAAGAACGATCAGAACGAAGTCGGTCTGAAATTGAAAAGGTTCGAAGTTCATCGAAATGTTATCCAACTCACATCAACATCTCTTTCGTGAATCTCGTCGATGATGACATGTGAAATACCACGGAGACCATTCTCCATCATCCGAAGAAGAACTCCGACAGTGCAGAACATGATGGAACCGTAAGGACGAGGTGTGGCGGAATCGAATCGAACATTGTATCCGCATGTCTCTCCTACCTCCTCTCCCCTTTCGGCAGCAACTCTTTCAGCCAGAGAAATTGCCGAGATTCGACGCGGTTGCGAGACGACGGCATTGAAATGAGCACCTTTTGAGTTCTCGATGAAATTCTCCAGAAGAAACTGAGCAACTTGAGTACTCTTTCCACATCCAGTTTCTCCTCTGATCAACGTAACACGATTCGCGGTGACAGATTGAATAACTTGTTCACGATATTGAGCGACCGGCAGTTCACTGCGAACATTTCTCATTCTCTCCATGTCTTCGACTCGCACTTCTTTCGCTTGCTCTTTTTCAATTATTTTTGCACTGATCTGCTCCATAGTCATCTGAAAATTGAATTGCGACAAAGATCAGAAACGAGTGAACTCACAAAGGCAAGTGGAGGTTCGTCAATGTTCGATGCTCTCCATGGATTCCAGTTTTGAAGTGGCGGGGCCCAAGAAATATTGGAAGCGGAACACACTTCCGAAACGGGAAAATGAGCGAGTTTGATGTCAGTGAGCAACTGAACCGGAGTTTCTGGAGTGGCTTCGGATTGATTGATGATTGGCAGATCGACACTGCATCTTTCTCTCACGTATGCGGTGACACGGTTGACCAGCTCGTCCGACATACTGATGTCGATTTCAGGGAGCGTGCTCACTTTGCTTTTCTTCGTGGGTCCACTGTAGTTTTGCATAATGTTCAGATGGAACAGTTGCCGGACAATATTCATGGCGCATGCCGACTCGGAAACTTTCTTATTAGATCCTGATCCTTTTCCGGAAAGTTCTGAAAGTCATAGGAATGTTCTGTGCATTTCTTTCGATGGACTTACGTTTGTTCATCTGAGGAACGTAGATAATAGCACTTGTCTCCATCGTTCTGAAGTGACTTTGATTATTCGAAAAAAAGAAACTGCTTACTTGCAAGTGTTCGCCTCTTTGATCTTCGTTTGATAAACAACTGCCGGCTGGCGGGTCTTCTGAAGGAACTCGTTCAACGCTTTCTTCGAGTTCTCCATAGTCCATCCACCGTGAATCTCCGATTTCAAGTCGACCGTTTCCGATGCGGCTATTTCTTCGGCTTTCTGCGCCATGTACTCTCCATGAGTTCCTTGGTTCCTCTGATATGCATTCAGCCACGGTAACTGCGGTTGCTTCGGTTGCGTGAAAGATTGGCCATTCAAATCTCCTTCTCCTCCCGCGAACATCGTATTCGGTTCGGATGAACCTGTATCTTGCCATGTCGAAGCTTCGAGACTATCAGAAGTTAGAGAAGGTAGTTCCTGCTGTCGCATTCTGCCTTCACGGACCAAATACTGACAGAAATCGAGAGCGGCATTGGTGGCAGCATCCTTTTTGTTTGAGGAGTTTCCGAAAGCGGTGTAGGGGAAACTAGGAACCCGTAACTCACATTTGAACCTAAATTCGAAAAGGTTCAACTTTGAAATGTCATAAATCTCACCTTTGACGGCCATTTCGCACTTCGCTTTTTGTTTCGTATGCAGGATTTCCTTGTTTATTTTTACCTAACCAAGCGTATAGAAATTCTTTGATATCTCTTGACATCTAGAAAAATCGATAGAATTAAAATAACAAAATGTAAACCACAGTAAGATATTCTCGATGATTGAAAATCAAATTACAGAAAATAAGTTTTAAAATTCCTAGTAGTTAAAACTTTTATTGTGCATTGAGAATCAGATATAAGCGATGAAGCTTTTAATCGGTAAGTTTTCCGTCTCGTACGAGAGGCTTGAGATCGAATCCACGGTCTTGGAGGTTCCGTTCCTTGTGAAGTTTGAGGAATGTGTCAGTGTCTTTCTGCAATTATTTATTAAATAAGTAAATACAAACAAAAATGCCAAAAAACTCACCTTAATCACTTCCTTTATCTGATCGCGAACCTCGTCAACCGTTTTCATGTCGTGATCGATTATACGCAAACTCTGTTCTTGGCTGGTTTGCAGAAAGCACGTTCCGTTGTATATCCATACCGGGTCCAAATCCTTCTGCAAATCGATAGTTAGTCAGAATAATAATTTTCAGTTAGTTTATTTACCGCTTTGATGCATCTGCCGGCTTCCCTGAACTTTTGTCGCTCAAGATCCAAACTCACGCATGTTTCCTTAGCGTGATTCAACCTGAAAATATTAATAAAACCAAATAATGAATATAAAAACTCACTTTGTTGACAGATAAATTATCTCTGAGGTACGGTCGCGTACTTCCTTCTCCGGGTCGTGTGGTGTCTTCGCGCGAATTAACGCCATTCCAGCAGTAATGTCTGTTAGCATTTCTCTGTAAACAAAACAATGTGAAAAGCAAAAACATACATTTATTTGTTTAAAATAATACAAATAAAAATATTATTTTTGAACAAATTCGTTTAATCGCGAATATGAAGAAGCGTCGTAAGATCTGATGTCATGTGTGCAATTTTGTCAACAGTGAACTGTCAACCGTACTCGTTTTTCGAATGGTTTTGTATTTCATTTTTGATGATCGGGGCATTTCCTTTCATTTCATCATTTTTTCCGGAATTCCTGAAAAACAAAACAAGTTTCGCGCGAAACTCCCTGCTCGAGGTCATCAAATTCAACTTTTCCCGCGCGCATCTTTAGAGAAAACTCTGCGGGAAAAATAAACAATACCTTCGAAATGTAAACATGTGTCAACATTTTTTATCAGACCATTTTCAGACTTAAAAGTGAATCATTCAAAATTGTTATGGTCTTCTCTTTGAATTTTCCATATTTTTGCGTATTTTTATTTAAAATTTCGAACATCGAGGGGTTTTTCTGTAAATTTCAAAAAATTGCTTTGGATCGCGGCTTACTTTGTTCATCTGTATATTTAACATATCGTTATTGTACATTTATCGATCTTCGTCATATTCTCTAATTTTTTTGTCCTCGAAACTACTCATTTCATGTCCTTATTAACAACTAATAATCAATGAACCATTGTAACAGATCAACCATGACTGACTGGTACGACGAGCAGTGTCTCATGGATGGGCGTGAGGTGCCAGAAAAGGTGGCTAAGTGTGTCTGTGTCCGTCCGTCCTTTTCTCTATGTTTCGTGATTGTTTGTCCGTCGGTGCCGTGTTCGGCTCCTTTCCGCGCGCTGTACAAATGCTTTCTGTTCCTACCGCTCCCTATAGCTCACGCTATTTTTCCTGTTTCTGTGCGTGCATACCGAGTGTAAATTTGTGCTGTGATCTTCGTCATATCCAGGTTATATCTGACTTTTTTAGACTGAAGAGGAACGGTCTAAGTCGCAAATGGAGCAGAACGAAGAGAATAAAGGTGAGTAAAGAAGACACCCGAAGAATTCTGAAAAGACGATAAGATATATTGATTTGCAGGTTTCAAAGGTTCTGGAATCGGCAGAGGAGGAGTGTTCGGTGGACCGCCAAAAGCAATGAATGCGCCGCCACCACAAACGTCTTTCGGAGCCACATCCGGAACTCGAATCGGAGGTAAATTGTTTTCCCCCTTCCAAGAATCGCTTCATTTTCCTAGTGTGACATTTCCCTTTCTTTATTTTCCTTTGTTGTCTTTATCGCAACCCCATCGCTTGTTTTAGGTGCATTCGGAAGTCAATCTAACGGTCCGGATGGCAGAGGAACCCCGATAGGGTCGGACGACGTCGGTGGAGGAGGAGGTAACGTTGTTTCGGTCGGCGTTCACCGAGACAGATCTGCATGTTTCTCTCAAGGTGGTGGTTTTGGCACTAATCGCAGCATGACACCCAATTCGCCCACTTCTTTCAAAAATAATCACGAAGGAGGGCGTTTTGGCACACTTGCACCAAAATCTACCGGAGGAGCATTCTCTTCGAGTTCGTCGTCGGGCGACGTGGACAAACTAAAGATTGGAGGAAGCTTTGGATCTTCTCAAAATGCCGAATCTACAAGATCTTCTGTTGGAGGAAGTTTCGGATCTCTCCGAACTGCTCATACATCTTCATCGATTAGTCGTTCCTCTATTGGTGGTGCATTTGGCTCGAAGTCTTCGAGTTCGGATGCCACCGCGAAAGTGGGATCATCGATTGGCGGCTCATTTGGAGCTTCTAGATCTTCCAATGATCCTCCACCGACTGTCGGAGCCGGTTTTGGATCTTCAAAATCAACCACTTCTGGAAGTGTTGGAGGCAGTTTTGGATCGAGGCCAAAGGGATTCGCATCTGCTGCAGCAGGATTCAGAAACCCAGTGCCTGAGGAAGAAAATCAATCCCAGCCGATCGGCAAAGTTTTTCCTACCAGCCAAGTTGTTCCAACACAGACCTGGAAAGCGGTGTTCAGTCCACAGAGACCAGGCGCCGGACCTGAAGAGCTTATTGATCAAGGATCTTGGTATGGAGTTTTCTGTGGAAAAGTTGGGAATGCGACAGGTTCCGATGTGCCATCCGATCCGATCACTGGAAAAGCTCGTAATGATGAAACAGCTACATCTGGGTCTGTTGAAGTTCCGAAGAACTTCTCCGCCTCTACTGCCAGTTTCACTAACGCGAAGAGTTCTGGCTCGTCTGAAAGAATCGGAGGAGCATTCGGAGCATCTCGGCGTGTTACGCAGGAGATTCCAGACCTCACTTCCCCTCCTCCCATTTTCGGAAGTCGTTCAGCGGATACAAAATCGTCAGCAACTCACACTGTAGTTTCCGAGACAATTGCAGGCGGTTTTTTTGCCGGTTCCCAGGAAAATCGCGACCCAACTCCTACCGGGAACATTGCTGACTTTGACCGCTCGAAAAGTGGATCTTCCGGCCAAGTTCCCGCTGAGAATCTTGTTCTCCGTGGAGGATTTGGAGCGGGAATCGGAAGAAATGCAGAAACCCCGACTTTCGGTGGAAGTTCCAGAGCAAACAGGAGCGGTCTCCAAGAGAACACTAGCGGAGGTTTGTTTTCACAAAATTCCTTTTTTTGTACCCTATTCCAGAAATCGTAATGTCTATCACTAAGTGAGATATTTTATTTTTAAAACGCACCTTTTTGTTTTGCACTCACAAATTGCTTTTGCACTCCTTTGTTCAGCTTGTTCTGAGTTCGTCACCAACTGACTGACACCTTCCCTTCTATTTACTAAAATTTGTATTTTCCCCGTTATAGCTCCATTTATGGGTAATCAACAGCAGCCGCAGATGAGAGGAGGGTTCCAAGGAGGATATAGGTGAGGAAAACGGTTATCAGTTGCGATCAGAGATTAATATTGTAGAGGAGGACGTGGTTCTGGAGGACAAATGGACTTCGGCGCTGGTCAAGGACATTGTTAGTTTTCTCATTATTCATTTCTCGTCATGTTATCTGCTTTTCCAGCTATGGGACGAGGCAGAGGCCAGCCATTTGTCCCGCAGCAGAGATCTACTCCGCCACCATTCGCTGGTCCGAACGGACCAATGGTGACTCCGGTGAGTTGGTTCCTAAATCGAGCATACCTAAATCATATATATTTTTCAGGATCCGAGATACAAGTACACAAAGCCACAAGCAGATATCCATGACAAAGCTCCGATTCCCGCAGATATTGCTCTTTTGAACAAGTTTATCCAGAAAGAAGTCATCAATGAGGGCAATGTCGAGGTGAAGAGAGACGATCCAAAGTCCCCGCTGTACTCTATTTCTTCCTTCCGCGAACTGCGGCTTAAGCAAGAAGTTCTGGAAGCTTTGGATATTCTCAATTTCCAATTCCCAACCAGAATTCAAGAGACAGCGCTTCCACTTCTTCTCATGGAGCCGTATGTTTAGAAATCAAGTATTCCCTCTCTGAATCCTTCATTTTAGACCATCCAACTTGATTGCACAAGCACAATCTGGAACTGGAAAGACGGCAGCTTTCGTTCTTACAATGCTCTGCAGAATTGACGTTGATTTGCCGTATCCACAATGCATCTGCCTTGCTCCAACTCTCGAGCTTGCCAAGCAGATCGGAGAAGTTGTCGAGAAGATGGGTCAGAAGGTTGCCAACCTCAGGATTCATTATGCTATCAAGGGAGGCAACATGGCTGCTATGCGGGGAAGAAAGCTTACCGAGCAGATTGTCATCGGCACACCAGGAATTGTAAGGAATTAAGATTCGACCACTATATTCAACCAACCACAACCACTCAATAGAATCATAACTTATTTTTACAGACACGCGACTATTTGCAAAAGTACAAGTGCATCGATCCTTCCAAGATTCGTTGTCTGGTTCTCGACGAGGCTGATGTTATGATTTATCACCAAGGATTCACGGATATCTCAACTACAATTTACAAGTGAGCGCAACTCTTTTTTGATTTCATAATAATACTCGTGCAGCATGGTCGAAGAAGCGTCCGATTCAGTTCAGTCCATGCTGTTCTCTGCCACTTACGACGAACCGGTGATCAACTTTGCCACTAAAATCATCAAGAATGCAATTGTTGTCATGTAAGTGTATGATAGTACTCTCGTCCCTTGCGGCCCATCTCAAATCGCGTAAAAAGGCTGCTGCCGTTCAAAACATGTTTGTCCAATAATGTAGCAATGTTGTCCGTTCGCTGTGGGTGGCCCCTGGTTGAAGTACCATTGTGATCTCGCTCCAAATCCTAAATACACTCCGTTTTGCAGGTTGAAACGAGAGGAGCAAGCTCTGCCCAACATCAAGCAGTTCTATGTACAGTGCGCCTGCAGAGATTCGAAATATGCAGTGAGTCGGATTCGGGAGTGACATCAGCATGTCCAACTAATTGCAGGCTATCGTTAACTTGTACAGTGGTTTGGCTGTCGCCTCCTCGGTCATTTTCTGTCACACCAAGGCCAGTGTTATGTGGCTGTTCGAGAACATGAAAGCACGCGGACACCAAGTTGATGTTTTGCACGGAGACATGACTGTCGTCGAGAGAGCCGACACCATTATTCGTTTCAAACAAGGCGATTTCAAGGTGCTCATTACGACCAACGTGTTCGCACGTGGAATCGATGTGGCACAAGTTTCTGTGGTGATCAACTACGATCTGCCGATCAAGTACGACGACACCGGAAATCCGATGGTTATCGACGGGTTCACACAACCAGACTGCGAGACATATCTGCATCGTATCGGAAGAACTGGCCGCTTCGGAAAGAAGGGTATCGCCATAAACTTTATTGATTCCGAAGACTCGATGAACATGATAAATGTGCTTGAGAAACACTTCCGTGAGTTCCACATTTCGAAGAACCAACCCGTAATTCTTCTATTTTCAGAAATGAAGATTACCCGAATGGATCCGTCGAATCTGGTGGAGCTCGAGGCCATCGAAATTGCATAGTTGAATGCATAACGTTTCATTCTGTTTTACGGAACACTGTCGGAGGAAGCAAATCGATATCCTCGTCGTGTCATTCTTTTTAATTTTTTAAGACCTTGTTACTCTTTTTCAATTAATATTTTGTTCCTATCTACCCTATCCACTTTTCCCCGATTCTGGTAATACTTAAGCTCTTTTTGTTCGCTTTGGTGGGCTTTACAAGTGACGGAACGGTTCTAGATATTAATTTTGTTTCGACCTCGCGCCCGTCCGAACGGGCCCATTATCATCATCATTTGTGAATTTTTCTTTTCGCTTTTTGCTGTTTGAACCTGAATAAACGCAAGGCAATTTCTTTTTTTTTCTCGCTTTTCCCATTTCTCGCGAGATTTCAATTTCCCCCTTCCGACGTTTATTCAAATTTCACCACGGCTGCTGTTTGTTTGTCGATAAACAAAGGCAAGTTCGCATCTTTGTTGGCTGCTTCTTCTTCTTCTTCCTTTTCTTCTTTTTCCTCTGATGACAGCTGCTGCCAGGTCACTCCGGACTGTGCAAACTTTCTCGGTCGAATGGACCATTCGTCGACTCGTTTACTGATAACGGGAGGCAGTCTAATCAACTCCCAAATGGTCATTTCGCCTGATTTATTGGCTGGGACTCGTGTTCGTTTCAAGCACTTCTTCCCTCTTCTTTCCACTTTTTCCCCTGTTTCTGTTGTCCCAACTGTACACTTTATACTGTTTCCTGATCACCGTCTTTCTTCTTTTTCCTTCTTTCTCAAGTGCCGCCTTGCTGACTCACACCTTCTCTCCCCCCTCCCCCTCCCCCCTTCTACCCCTTCTTCTTCATATTTACAGTCTCCATCCACTCTGTAGTGCCCTGCTCCTGTCCAGTAGAGCGCACTTTCCCTTCCACAACTTGATCCCTTTTGCATAACAAGGGAGGTCATTCTAGTTAGCACTTGAGATATTTTTCAAATTTTTATGGTATAAAAAGCACCTAAATACAAGTTGACTGGCAAAATTCTAGCCGCCACTTTTTGGTTTGACGGAAGTTATGACGTCTTCAAGATGACATCCAGATTTTCAATTCTTCAACACTGTCGACCCAAAAATTCCACACGCGCGAGAATCCGCGAAATCGCCCAAATATCACTGCCCCCGGATCGCTCCCATAACGTCTGGTCGAGTGGCCGAGTGGTTCGAGGCGCGCGTGGGAAAGTGGGTGTGGGTTCGGTTCCCAGCTATGGAAAAACTTTTGCAAATCTTTTTTGCATCCGTTTTCCGAAGTTTGTAACTCCTAGAAATCTCGAAAAATGTCATTTTCCCCAGATTTCCAAGACTTCTCTGATTTTCACAAAATTTTCCGATTGTTGGATCGAAAATGAAGCGAAATTTTTCTCGATTCAAATTTTGTAAATCGAAAGATTTCTGTATGTGGAGTATCACTTGGAAATCTGGGGAAAATGACATTTTTCGAGATTTCTCGAAGTTACAAACTTCGGAAAACAGATGCAAAAAAGATTTGCAAAAATTTTTCCATAGCTGGGAACCGAACCCACACCCACTTTCCCACGCGCGCCTCGAACCACTCGGCCACTCGACCAGACGTTATGGGAGCGATCCGGGGGCAGTGATATTTGGGCGATTTCGCGGATTCTCGCGCGTGTGGAATTTTTGGGTCGACAGTGTTGAAGAATTGAAAATCTGGATGTCATCTTGAAGACGTCATAACTTCCGTCAAACCAAAAAGTGGCGGCTAGAATTTTGCCAGTCAACTTGTATTTAGGTGCTTTTTATACCATAAAAATTTGAAAAATATCTCAAGTGCTAACTAGAATGACCTCCCTTGTAAGACACGAGTCTCATTCAGCCGGACACCTTTGTTGTCCAATAAATCCGTGCGCCACCACTACCGCAGCAATAACTATCCGAGGCATAATTGCGGCCAGTAATCGTGGTTGTAAACTTATGGTCCTCCTCCTTCTCTCAGGAATCCTCTTCTCCGGTATATGTCTAGCGATCTGATAATGAGGCAGAAGGCAGTACACGATTGGCCCCTCGGTTTATCTGTTTTCATAATCTGTGCCTCGCCGCTGCACTTTCTCTTCCCGGATAAATAAATATTACGGTAAGACGATGATGGATGATCGGCTGGTGTCAAGGTGAGGATTGAGAGTGAAGAGACGCAGGCTCCCTGCCCGATTTGTCACTTGCTATCATCATTGTTCACTGGCTCGATTTCTATTGAAGAGTAGCCACCATCCAGTGGTCCATTTCCCATTGTCCCCTTCTTCTTCTTCCTTCTTTTTCTTCTTCATTGCAGCAGCATTCATCGTCAACGTGACCGTTGTGCGGGAGACACTGACAAAGACAAAAGTTTGTATATTCATTCTATCTGGCGCATGTTTTAATTAAAACTTTGCTGTCAGTCGGTAGCCACCAAAGCCTTTTTTGTCCTTTGTGGGAACGGACACCGGCTGGTGACGGAAGCGCGTCAGTGTTGCGTAATGCGCCGGCTTTACGGCCTTTTGGATAAGTATGCCGTAAGTTTTCTTTTTCAAAAAATGTGGAAATTCCGTAATTTTTTCCCAAAAAAAAACAATATTAAATCATTGAAATAGCGACAAATGAATACAAAAAAAACCAAGAATTTCCAAAGTTGGTCGACTGAAATTAATTCAAATTCTAGTTTTCGTATTTGGCGCGCCGAGAGTACGCAGAGTGTTTGCGTACATTGTACAGTAATCCTTCAAGAAATAAAAAGTTCCCTCTTGTTTTTTTTTGAATTTTTTCGAATTTGTTTTCAACAAAGCGACCTTCTGTTTTCCTTGTTTTCAAAATGTCTCTATCTGTCTTTTTCTCCTTATTTTCCCTTACCGTTCTCATTGAAACAGCTGCTGATCGACGCCGATCGAGAAACGCCCTCACTGTCCGCAGAAGTTCCCTGCGCGCGCCCCTGTATCGCTATCGATTTCCCCTGATAACAACGCATTTCGACACGTTTAGTTTCTTTTCCGAAAGCTTTTCTGCGTGCTGCGCGATGGCACGTAAATAGAAAAAGAAAAGCAACAAAAAGTCGTCGAGTGCTTTCAATTAGACGCAACCAGTAAGCCCCCTCCTCTTTTCCCCCGAGTGCGCAGGTGTCTCTGCTTCCCCCACTTTGTCCCTTTTTTTCTGTCTCCGTCTCGAGCTGATAAATGGAGAAACTCTCGTCGCAACACTCCAGAAATTTGTTATTCCGTCAAAAAAAGAAACCAAAAGGCTGTCATGAATATGTCAAAAGCCCTCACACACTCCCAGTGTCATAATTAGTTTTTGTCGCCCACCCTGGGACAACCCTAACAATTCCTGCTCATTTCGAATTCTCCTTTACTGTGAGCATCGAGAAAAAACAAAAAACCGCCGTCTTTTCGGTTTTTGGTGAGTTTATAGAGCCCTTTACACTTTCATCTTTTTTGAATGCACATTTGATTGCTTTTTTGTTTCTCTAACAATGTTTTATCAGTACAGTTTGCATTTTCTCACGGTCTATCTTATCGAATTGCTGTGGCTGTCAGCTGGGTCACAACAAGATGGATATGGCTCTGGGAACCACGCCATTCTCCATTTTTGTGTCCGAATTAGCATATAACTCGGGTGGTTGCAACAATTCTTCACGGACGCGAGCGACGAGAAGTTCCTTCCTTCCGCCTCCTTCTCTCCATCCCGGCTGCTGTTTGGCTATTGCGTGCCAATTCAAACAGTGTCCGGCGCCGACCTTTCGCCAGACTGTCAGCAGCCTAGTCAGGTGCAAAAACAAAGGGCAACCCCAACCTGCGAATGCTTGCCGACATTCCTGTTCTGTCCGGAAATCTTCTCTATCATCACTTCCATTCGTCATTTTGTCTTCCTCCGAATTATCAAGTGTATTCGATTCTCTGATTCCTCAGAACATCTGGCATATGTGTGGATGTGAATGAACGAACACAAAAACCGAATATATCGGAACGATGTGCAGCCGGGCGTCTTCACGCCGTTCCCGCCCATTCCCTCCATGATGATGATACTTCTCCACGCAAATCCCATCCCATCGTCCATCGCTTTCACTCGTGTTTAGTATCAAGTTTCTTTTTGCCCATAATTACTCGTGTAGCAGTGATAGTTTACGATTGTGTGACAGCTAGGCTAGTGTATTGCCGCCTTTCGGGAATGGATTCCCTCATAAATTATTCAAAAGTTTTCAAAGAAGAAGACGACGAAGATTCGCTGCTCTTTTCGTCGTGTATCCTGTATCCACATTTGCATTCATCCATCAAGTTCACCTTGTTAGTATTTTATAGTGATCCTACAATTCACGACGTGTCAGGAAAGTTTTCCGGATGAGAGCTCTTGTGAGTTTTTGTTAGAATTTTTTTGGAAACTCTAAACCTCTTCACTTTCCTTTTGAAAACTTGCGGGCCGAATGCGCACTGCCATTTGAAAACTTGAAAAGTTTGCTTCTTTCCTCAATTTGCACATTTCCGAACTCTCTCATCTGAGAGCCGATTAGCACGAATGCTCTCGACGTTCCTTCCGTCCATTTGCGCGCAAAGTGAGCCCTCAATCTCGATCGTCGCAACTCGGTTAGAAGGTAACACTTGGCCCTGCTAGCACTCAGTCAGTAATGCAATTAGCATGTCTTCACACACATGAGAGTCCCCGAGCTGACATCTACACTTTGTGCGCACCGATTAATAATACGCCGCGCAGCTTCTTCTCTTTTTCGTTTCTTGTTTCCCTCGATTTATGCCGGTTGCCACTGCCATCTTTCATACCGAAATCTAAGTCCACCACGACGACGTTCACCTTTTCTGAAGCACGACTACTACGTCTTTTTCTCTTTTTGCGTGCCGCGTACTTCCGAAATTGAATTTCCGCGGCAGCAGAATGGCACCAAAGATGTCGATTTATCATCTGAACTACTTCCTCTCTTGTTCCCTTTTTATTCTGTTTCTTCAGCCCGCAAAAGCATTCTTTCGTTCTGAGCACACTGGAATCGAGCAATCTCTTTTCTTCTCGAATAATCAGAAGCGACTAGATAGAAACGACGAGCGGAAATCGTAAAAGAGTAGTAAACTGGCATGATGGAATAGCATGAATTATTCGCAGCCCCCGCTGTCGACTCGAACACCTTCCCGGTTCGGCCCCGCTTCCTCTCAGTCATCGTGGGAACCTCTTCATCAAGTTTTGATTAAAATTCCGCGCTATATATAGTTTCCGC
>LR564670.1:8700-24236 GCA_900536345.3 Caenorhabditis sp. 39 LS-2015 | reverse complement strand
CTCCACTTCCTGCTCGCCTTCACTTTCAAGGTTTATTTCTTTGACTCGATGCATAGCATTAATCTTCCGCCACTCAACGTCCCAGTCTAATTAATTCGTGCTCGATCGATATTGCTTTTCCGCTTCTTTTTCCATCCACCACGTTTTTTCTCGGTTTTTTGCACGAAATAATCCCCAAAAATTTCCAAAAAATTGCGGATTTTTTAATCGAAAAATCAAAAAAAAAATTGAATTAAATTAAATTATTAAATAAATTATTTTGCACCCCCGAAAATATTTTTTTTTGTTAATTTTATTTTTCAATTTCCCAGTTTTTTTCAGGAATTCTACTTTGACGCAATGCACCCGACCAAGGCTCCAGTGGACATTCCGACGACTACTACTGCAAGCTCCGCCCCTTTTGACTCTACCACAATTCACACGAATCCGGCGGCGAATTTGACGGAAGACACGCAGAAAAAGGTACCGGAGACGGCGAGCATGATTGATGGACACGGGAATGAGGTGGGAAGGAATTGGAAAATTTTATGGAATTTTGAAAAAAAATTTCAACTTGAATTTTAAAAAATTGAGAATTAAAAAAAATAAAAATTCGGGGGTGGCCGCTGGCAGTCGAGAAGCCACGAGTTCGAGTCCTCGCCCCAACCCCCAGGTTTACTCAGCCTCAAATGAGTAGTGGCTCCGTCTACGAAAGGGTATCGGTCACCATCTCCAGCCCGGACGTGACTTAAATTAGGCTAAATACGGATCACCACCAAGTGTCTTCCAGAACTTGAAATCCGTGATCAGCAAGTGTCTAACACTTGAATTACTGATCGACTTTACCCTTTACCTTACAATTTTCTGATTTTTTTTCCTTTTTTTCAAAATTTATTTTCGACAATTTTCTAAATTTTGGATAATTCACAAATTTTCTAAACATTAATTGATTAAAAATTTCTGTTTGTTCGGAATTTTTGGAGAAAATCAAATTTTGAACTGAAAATTGTTCAATTTTTTTTTGAATTTTTGGAAGTTTTTTTTTTTAATTCCGAGTTTTTTATAAATTGGTTAGAATTTATAATTTCAAATTTTAATTGACAATGAAATAGTTTAGAAAAATTAATTTTTTTTCCTGATTTTTAAGAATTTTTAATTTTCCAATTTTTTTCAGAATTTTTTTTTAAAATTTTTCAAAAACGCTCTTTATTTTTCCATTTCTTTTTTTCGACACTTTGTTCTTCCTGCTCTCTATTTATTTTGTCTTCTTATCAGTTTATCACCTCTCCATTCACCTTTTACGGGTTTCTAGCCCTATTCTACCCTCCATTTCGACATTGTTTATCGTTTTTTCCCCCTCTTCAGCCGCTTTTATTTACCTTGCCTCTTGCCTTTTTCTTATCACTCTATCACTAAAATGACAAGTTTTCGCGCTCAATTTGCTTGAAAAATTGATTATTTTTCGTGTTTTTGCAGGGGTAAATGCCGCAAAACAACACGTCGTCGTCGTCGCTGCTCGGACGGCTCACGACTTCGACCAGGTGAATTTTTAGATTTTTGCATTGAAAAATACTGGAAAATTGATCTTTCTCGGTGGGAAATCGTTAAAAAATTTTTTTTTACAGTTTATGGATTAAATTAAATTAGTTCTAAATTTCAAACAAATAATTGCCATTTCCGAATTAGTGGTTCCAATTTTTTGAAAGTTTGAAAATTTAAAAAATGCAAAAATTCATTTTTTTTTTCAAAAATTGAATTTTTTGCGAATTTTTTTAATGAAGTTAATTTTTAATGAAAAATTTTTTTAGAAATCATTTTTTCAATTTGTGAATTTATGAAAAAATAAAAATGCGGAACAAAAATTGAATTCATCCGTTGAAATTTTTTTTTTAATTTTGTGAATTTTTAGTTAATTTTTTTTTAAAATTAGATTTTCCAATTTTTCAAAATCATTTTTAATACCTTTCTCATTCAATTCAATATTTAAAAAAATTCATGAACATAAAAATGTTTAAAAAAAATTAAATTCATCCTTAAAAAAGTTCCAGATCGAGTTTCATGTCGCCGAAGGATGTCCGCTGCAACGTCCATTTATTGCACGACTCTGATATTATTGGCAACGAGTTTCCGGTGAGGTTTTGAGAATTTTCGAGGCGATTTGTACTACAAAATCAAGAAAAAAAATAAAATTAAATTCACCGGTTATTTATAGAAACATTTTAAAATTTATGTTCATAATTTTTAATTTATTTCCAAATTTCATATTTTTCCAGAGATCCAAATCCGCTCAAACAGTACTGGATTATGTGTGTGAGCTGAAGAACATTCAGGAAAAAGACTTCCTGGGACTTCGCTATCAGGATCACAATAAACATCGTGTAAGTTAAAAAAAAAAAATTCTAAAAGTTCTGAAAAAAATCTGCAAAAATTATAAAATTTCTCTAGTTTCAATAATTAAATTTGAATTCAATTAGTACTAATTTAGTACAAAAATAATTTTAAAAGTAATGAAAAAATTGGATTATTGAAAAAGAGGTGAATATTTTTTAAATTAAATTTTTAATGTTCAAATTTTTATTTTTTTCAAATTATAAAATATTATTTCAATTTCTTATTTAAAAATATAATTTTGAAAAATTCCAGCTCTTTTTTAAGAATTTTATTTTGATTTTTAAAAAATTTAAAAAATTAATTTTCAAATTATTTTTGATATATTTTTTAATTTTTTGAATTAATTTGAATAGTTTTGAATTTTCGTAAATTGAACAGCTGCAATTTTATTTTTATTTTCCCGTTTTTTTAATTATGATTTATTAATTTTTCAATTTTTCAGTACTGGCTGGACCTAACTCGATCGATTGGCCATGTCATCAAGAACTTTAAAAGTAGGTTTTTCCGTTTTTTTTTTTTTTTTTAATTTTCAAATTGAATTGAATTTTTTTTAAATAATCAAAAAAATTAAATATTCCCAATTTTTAGAAGAGATCATAAAAGTCGGCAAAAGTGAGTTTCCGAGTGTGCTCTAAAAATTAATTTGAAAAAAAAATTATTTTCCGCTTTTCTTACCGATTTCTGTCTAATTTTATGTTCTAAACTCTGTTTTTTTCTCTCAATAATCTTGGATTCCAGCTCGAAAATTCTGTCGTTGTCCCAGAAAATTTAGACTAATTTTTACATAAATTTAGCTCTGATTTTGGGTTTGTAGACTTGATTTTTCCGATTTTCTCCCTGATTTTCCCTAAATTTCTAATTTTTCCTCTATTTTTTCCGATAATTTTTTTCAACCTTCTCAAAGTTCCAGCCGAAACAATGACACTACACCTCCGATTCCGCTACTACCCACTGGAACCCGCGCGGTTGAGAGATCCGAATTTGAGGTGAAAAAAATGAAAAAAAATTTTTTGAAAATTTTTGAAAATTTAATTTTTTTTAATTTTGGATTTTTCTAATTTTTTCTAATTTTTTGCAATTGAATTTTTTTGAACTTTAGATTAATTTCAAATTTGAAATAAAAATTCAATCAAATTTCTCACATTATTTTTTGCAAAATTCGAAAAATCACTGTTAATTTTTTAATTAAGTTAAATTTAAAAAAAAAAATTGAAAATTTATTTTTGCAGTGTTTTCTTTTCAAAAATTAAAACTTTTCAAAACTAAAAATTTAAAAAATTAATTTTGAATTTTTTTTCAATTATTTGTTTTGTTTTAATTTCTGTTTTGGAAAATTCGGTTTTTTTTAATTGGAAAAATTCGAAAAACACAAAAAATCAGAATTTTTTTAAATTTCACGAAGAAATTTGAAAAATTGAAAAAAAAAATGGATTTTTCTGAAATTAAGGAGTGAAGACAATGAAAAGTGCAAAAATTTAAATTTTAGAAGTTTAATTTCAAAATTTTTATAAACCAAACTTTCTGGGTTCTTTGGGTTTTTTTTTGAATTTATTTTTCGAAAATTTCTGAAAATTTAATCCCAAATCCACTTCTGTCCAGATACCAACTGTTCGTTCAACTTCAACGCGACCTCCTCCACGGTCGTCTCTACTGTCCGGCCACTTCAGCTGCCGAACTGGCCGCACTCATCCTCCAGGTTCAATTGGGAGACTATGATGAGGAGAAACACAAGGGAAACTATGTCAGCGAGTACAAATTGCTGCTGAAGCAGACGCCGAAACTCGAGGAACGCATTGCCGGCCATCATAAGGAGATTAAGTGGGTTTTTAATTTTTTTTAAATATTAGAATTTATTTAAAATTAGAAATTAAAATCAATTATATTTTTTCAATGATAGGAAATAACGAGAAGAAGAAAATCTTGAAAATTTTTAATTTTAATCCGAATTTTTAAATTTATTTTGAAGCCAATTTTTGTTTTTAAATTAATTTTTTTTTTGAATTTTTGAATTATTAAAAAAATTACAACTTGCAAGTCTAATTTTAATTTCTAATTTTAGAAAAAATTTGATTTTTCTGCCTATTTTTTTAAATCCACGCAGCAATTATTATTTTAAAAATTCAAAAAAATTAAGATAAAGTTTTTTTTTTTTAATGCTGAAAATTCCATTTTTAATTTTTTTTTTTCGCACGATTTTTCAATTTTTCATTTCTATAAATTTTTTAAATTTTTTTCAATGTTTCCAGAGGCAAATCGAGCACCGACGCCGAATTGGAATTTCTGGAGAAGGCGAGCCAGCTCGAAACGTACGCATTCGATCCGTACACCATCAAGGTAGGGTTTTTTCATTTTTTAATTTCTGAAAATTGCTGTATGTCTTTATTGGAATGTAAGAGAAAAATCAGCAAAGATGAATTTTTTGAAATAGAAAAAAATTTGAAGAAATTATTATTTTTTTCACTTTAATAATTTAAATTTTTAGCAAACAAATGTTGAAAATTGTAAATTTTTTTAAGGTGAAAAATAATTTTTTGAAAATTTGATCGGAAAATCGATTTTTTTTAGTTTTTAGATTTTTAAAGTTCAGAATTTTAATTTAATTTTTCAAAAAGATTTTTCTTATCAATCCAGAATATTAGAATCAGACAAAACCAAAATTCGTTTGCAATTTTTTGAATTTAAAAATAATTGAAATTTATCAATTTTATCATTTTATTTATTTTTCCAGGACCCCCACGATCCAATCAACCCGGTCTACCTGGGCGCGTCATGCAAAGGAATCCTCATCTACGCCGGCCAATCACGCACTCATCACATTGATTGGGCCGATTTGGCGAAAGTGGACTATTCGGGAAAAGAGCTGAAACTGACGCTGAACGAGAGTTACAAGGGATCGGCTGGAGCGACGACTCCGACAGGAACGGGAACACTCAATGGACATGCTACCGGCGGATCGCCGATATCGGGAACTAGCAATATGGACAAGTATCAGCCGGTGAGCATTTTTGGAAAATTAAATTTTAATTTTTTTTAAAATTTGATTTTTGATTTGCAACTTGAAATTTTTTTTCCAAATTTTGTACTCTTAATTTTTTAATTTTTACTTTTGCTGAAAGTTGCGAAACGTCGGGGTATCTTGAAAACACGTGGAAAAACGACACGAAAAAAATTAAAAATTTGAAAAAAAAAATTATTTAAAAATTAAGGGAATTTTTGTTCATTTAATTTATTTTATAAATTGAGCGAATTTTTGGTCACAGGTTTTAAATTAAATATAAAAATTATTTTATTTTTTTAAATACAAAATTACGCTTTTTATTCTCGATTTTTCGTTTTCCGTTTTTTTTTTCAATTTAAAAAAAAGTTAATTGAGTTCTTAAAACTGAATATTTTACCAGAAATGGTTTTTTTTCTTCGGCCGAATTATTTCTGGACGTAATAAGAACAAATTAAATAAATAAATAAATAGCTGATTGATTTCCAGAAAAAGCCGATCACCCTGAAATACCAATGCCCGTCCGGCCACTTTGCCAAACATCTCTGGATCCACATTCTCTCGCAACAGGCGTTCTTCAACGAGTCGTCGGCTCAAGACGTCAAATTGAAATTCTCCAAGTGAGTATTTTTAAAAACATTTTCTAAGATTATTTTAAAAATTGAAACGAAAAAAAATCTCAATTGGAGAAAAACATAATGACGAAAAAAAATTAAACTTTTTTGAACAAAATTAATTCAGAATTTTAAATTTTGAATTTTAAATTAAAAAAATTCCAGTGTCACCTTGAACTTTTTATTTTAAATTTTATATCGAAAGAATTTTGTTTTTATTTTTGAAATTTACAATTCTATTCTTTAAAAATTTTGAAAATTAATTTTTTAGAAAATTGATAAATATTGAAAAAAATTAAAATTAAAACAAAATAAAATTTTAAAATTTTATAAAAAATCAAGGTTTTGGCTGGAAATTTTGAACGTCAAAATTGCTTATTTTTGAGATTTCTTTTTATTATTTTCCAATTTTTACAAGAACGTTTTTTTAAATTCCTAATAAAATCCACTCCAGGCCCCGTATCCCTCTTCTCTCCCGCGGCTCAACATTCCGATTCCCGTCGAAACGTGTATATCGAGAAATCGAGGAGCACGACGGACAATCGCTGCATTTCGATCGGAGCATTCTGGACACGTCGATGAATCTCAACGAGACGACCACTTCGAATGAGAATGATGAGCAGTCGGCGTTGAATTGGTTAGTTTCTTCATTTTTAGAATTTTTTTTTTTTGGAAATTTTCATATCAATTCACTGGGTTACCAATTGAAAAATCGAAATTTGGGAATTTCAAATTTAAATTTTGCAACGGAAGATTATTTAATTTTTTTTCTTTTGAATCGAATTTTCATTTAAATTTCAAATTCCTAAAAAAAATTAAATTCAAATTCAAAATTTTGACGAAATTTTTTTGTTTAATTTGCCAATTTTTTTAAATTTTAATTCTAAAATATTTAAAATTTAAAATCCGCAATTTTGGATTTTTTCACTAAAGCCGAATTTTTTTCCTAATTGTGTTTTTTTTCCTAATTTTTTAATTTTTTAATTTCCTAATTTTCCTATTTCCTAATTGCCAAAGATTTTAAAATTAAAAAAAAAAACAAAAAAATTTATTTATCGATTTTTCGGTTATTTAGAGAAAATTACAAAAATATTTAAAAAATTAAAAACAAAACCAAGAACAGAAAAAAAAACCAAAAAAAAATTAACAATCCATAATTTCCAAGTCGTCGTCGTCGTCGGTCGAGTATTCGACTTTTTCGAAACTCTCGTCATCTTCGGAATCCGAGTCCGAAACGATTTCGAAAGATGAATTCTCATCGGCGATGCTGAAGAAGTCGTCTGAGCCGTCTGCATCTGAACCGGCATCCTGATCGTCGTTGACTTCTTCTCCTCTGACTGAAGATTCACGGTCTTCCGAATCCTCTTCCTCGTTCTTCTCCACTGCTCCCTCCTCAATCTCCAACTTCTGATCAATCTCCAACATCTCATCCTTCTCCTCCTCTTCTTCCTCTTCCTCCTCCTCATACACCTCCATCACATACTCCATCCGGAGTCTCTCCACCTTCAACGAAAGCGCCATAATCACCACTTTCTCAAAAACCCCCATATCCTTCGAAGTCATCAGGTTCGAAAGGTGTTTTTCGGCGACCTCGAAATCCGCCTCATCTTCCGCTTCCGACGACATCCATTGCTCCAGATGGAACTCTTCCTCGACCAGCTTTTCCAAGAATGCACTAGTGGTCGAGTCGATGTCGGCATTCAGAAGAATCGATGACTTGACAGCCTCCGCGCTGTCCTTGAACATCTCGATCGTGGTGGTGTTGAATCCGACGGTAGCCATTGTTGAGTTGAGAATATTATTTGAGCAGCAGTAGTCAAATGATGCTGAACTTTTCGTTTCCCGGAGTATTTATACTGGGGATGGGCGGAGCATTGTCCTCTATCTGCACCTTCTCCCCCCGCCTTGGTACGGGGTACGCAATTCCTCCACATCTTCACCTGCACCATGTCAATCCATGCTAATTAGAGCGGCGGTTTTGGTTGAAAAGGTGACAGCTAACTTGTAAGTTGGAACAATGATGTGAAGGTGTGGGTGACACCTGTTTTTATAATTATAATTGGTGTCTGGAAAGATGATATGAAAGTGGCACCTGGTCTCGATAATTGCTCGGAAATTTTGGAAAAATTGGAATAGAAATAGGAAAGAGTATTGAGTATTGACGAAAATAGATTAATTGAATTGAATGAAAAAAATAATATTAAAAAAAATGAAAGATACCGTCCAAATTTTTCAAATTTAACTGGGAATTTTCAAAAAAAAATCTGAGTTTGAAGAAATTCAGATTTTCAGTTTAATTTCTATGATTTTTGAATTTTAAATTGACGAATAATAATTCAATTTTGGGATTTATCAAAATAATTTTTGTAATTTCCGTGGAAATTTTTATTTTTTTTAAAATTCAAACTTCTGTTCCAAAAAATGACATTTCAAAATGAATTTCAATTTTCCCTCTTTTCCAGCTCCTCAATCAGTGTTCCAACCACCGTGTCCGTCCCGTCAACAGTCGTCCGATACGAGTTGACTCGTCAAACGCCTCGTGCTGAACAAATCTGGCTCTCCAAAGGAAATTCGCTGAAAACCGGAAATGGAGGACCGCATTTTGAGGCGACTGGTGGGTAGATTGTTCACGAAAAATAGAGAATTAATTTTAAAAAATGGAATATGAAAGTATTAAAAATAATAATTATTCAACTTGGAAATTAGGGTTTTTTTTGGAAAAAATAATATTTTTAAGAATTAGCGGATTTTTTTTGGTCTAAAAAAAATCCGTTATAAAAAATATTTTTCGTAGAATTTTATCAATTTGGAAAAAAAATATAAAAAAATTAAAGTTTAAAAAAAAATTAACATCTAGAATTCACATTTGTGTAAACACTGAAAATATTTTTAAAAATTGGAAATTTGTAAGTTATTCAAACAAAAAAAATTGGAATTTAAATAATTAGAAAAATATTTTTAATTTAACTAGAAAATTTATTATTTTTTAAGTTTTGAAATGACGAGAATTTTTTTTTGCTGTTCTCACATTTTACACAAAAATTAATCTTTCTTAAAAAATACTTTGAATGATGTTTTTTATTAATTTTAAATTCGAATTTATTATTCACATTTTTTGCAGACACTACCCATTCTCCGTCCACTTCGGATACCGAAAATCACAATAACAATCAGCCAAAATTGTCGAATCTCAACGTCTCTTTCGACGATCCGCGTAGGTTTTTTTCAAATTAGTTTGTTTTAAATAAATCAAAAAAAAATGATTGAAAAAATTTCTTAAAAATTTAAAGCGAATTTTTTGGATGTTTGAAAAAAATTTCATTTGAAAAGTTTCAAAAATCTGCATTTTTTCCCGAAGTTAATTTTTTTTTCAATTTTTAAATTCAATAAAAATTCAATCCATTTCTATTTCAGTATCCTCGTCGCCCATCTCAATGTCTCCGCTGTCCGAGGGACTGGAAACGGTGACAAAAGTGATTCACACTCAACAACACGCTGATCAGAATTCGGTTAGTTTGGCTAGAATTATTTTTGTTGGTTTAATGAAAATGGGTTGAAATTATTTTTTCCGTGGAAATTTTGGAATTTTTGGAAAATAAGAAAACCTGGAATTGTTTATTTTTGAAAAAAAAATAGCGAAAATTAAAAATTTAACAAATTTGACGTCTTTTGAAAATTTCACAATTTTTGCCATAAAAATTTGATTATATTTAATTTTCTGAAAATTTTGGCATTTTCAATAAAAATTTTCCAGTTCTATTTTTTTGGAATTTGAAAAAATTCAAAAAATTTAAAAAATTAGCCAAACTTTTATTTAAATTTTTCCAACAACGACAAAGATAAAAATTGATAGTTTCCAATTTTTTCTTAAAAAAAAGACTTTATAATGATGATTTTTTGAAAATAGTTTTAAAATTTTGAAAAATTGTCAACTTTTTTGATATTAAAGCATTTCCAAATTTTCCTTTTCTCCAAGCTACAGGAAATTTTTAAAAAAAAGTCAAATATTCTAATAATAAAAAACTCCGAAAATTAAAAATTTCAAAATCATTTTTTTTTTGAAAATTATTTTTAAATTATAATTTTTCGGGAATATTCCAATTTTTAATTTTCAAAAATTCCCAAATTTTCCGTATTTTCCAAGCTATTTTTTTATTTAAATAGGAAATTTAAAAATGCTCATTTTTAATTTTTTTTTTTTAATTTTCAAATTTTCCTTCTTGCACGACCGGCTACTAACTCTTTCACTAATCTCTCATTTTTCTCCGTCTCTGTACTACAGTAACCCTATTGCGTGTCTAACCCCTCTCACTTTACCATTGTCTCTCTCTCACCCCTTCTTCTCCTTCCTCTTCTTCTTCTGGATGTGGTGTGTTTCCTCGTTGCAGACAAGTTTCACTGTCCACCTGATCAAACGTGAAACGGCGACGAGTAGCCGCAGTCCCACCAGCACCACGTCATCAGAATCTTTGGAAAATCGGGAAAACGGCGGAGTGCCACGTCATCAGGTACGGTATCTTATGGAGAAAGAGACTGAAGAGCCCCGCCCCATTTTCCTGATTTTTCCAATTTTTTAAAATTTAATTTGCTTTTTTGCTAATTAATTTTTCAGTGCTTTTCGTCGTTGTGATGTGAATTTAATTTTTCGTGATTTTTTTTGAGTTTTCGATTTTTGTTTCTTTTGGATTTTTTTTGAAATTTAAATTTAGATTTAGCGAGAATTTGAGATTTTTGATTTTTAAATTTTTGAGAAGAAATAATTTTTTAAAATAATTTTGAGACAAAAACGAGAAAAAAGTGTTTGAAAAATTAGATTAAATTAATGTTTAATTTTGAAAAATTTTGATAATTGATTTTTATGGATTAAAAAAATCTAATTTTGGAAAAATTTGAAAATAAATAACGATGCTAAAATTTTGAAATTTATTTTTATTTATTTATGGAAAATTCGAGATTTTAAATTTTGAGAAGAAAAATTCGTTTCAAATTTTGAATTTTGAAAATTTGAAAAAATTGAGTTTTGTGAATTTTCTGGATTTTTTTTTTCAAATTTAATTCAATTAAAAAAAAATTGAATAGAAAAATTGAAAAGATAGATTTTTTTTGAAATTTTCCAAATTTTAATTTCATAATTTTGAGAATATTTCAGTCAATCGGCAAATTTCTCAAAACATCTTATTTGAAATTTATTTGAATTTTAATTTTCAAAATATTAGCAAAATTTGATTAATTTAAATAAAATTCAAATTTATTTTTCAAAAATATTTTGTCAAGGCGAAAATGTTAAAAAGAGAGTATTAAAAATTAATTTTTCAATTTGTTTCATTTTTCCAATGAAATCAAATTTAATCGCATTTTTTTGGAAATTAATTAGTTTTCAAAAATAAAAATTAGCTACATAGAAAAAAAAAATTAAATTTTTTTTTTTGGAAATTTTGAAAATAACAATTTTTTGGATTTTTCATAATCAAACCAATTTGGAAAAAATAGAATACTTGCAATCAAAAAAAAATTTGTAGAGTCAATTTTTTTTTTCCAAATTTTCGAATTTTTGAAAATTATTTTAGTCAATTATGAAATTTTGCGAATAATTTTATTCAAAATTGATTTAAGTTCGTTATTTTTCAAATTTTAGCAATGTTTAAATAATTTTTGGAAAATAAAATTTTTAAAAAAATTTAATAATTCAAATTATGAAAATTTTTTCAAGTTTCAAATTTTTATGAAAATTAATTAAATTAAATACAAAATTACTAGTTATCCATTTCCTGTAAATTTCTAATTAAACAAAACATAATAATTTTCATCCAATTCCCCCCCTTCCTCCCCTTCTCCTCTCCCTACAGTAACCCCAAGCACCATGTTCACCTTCTCCTCCTCTATCCCATTTCAGCAGTGTCCACCACCACCAACAGCCACTCGAGAGCAAGTTCTAGAGCGGAAGTTTCAAGAAATTGTCGAACAAGATGTGGAATTTGGACGGCCGCTGGCTTCCAGCACCCCCAGATCTACCAAGGTCTCGATGGGAAAATTTGGAAAAAATTTGGGAAATTTTGTTGTTTTTGTTGTGAGAGAATGCTTTTGGTTTGGGTGGTGTGATGGCTTTTTGCTATTTTTTTTAATTAAAACATTTGAAACTTATGCATATCACCCTATTTTTCATCAGCTATTTACTTTTTTATGATTTAATTTAAATTTTTTTTTAAATTTCATTTTTCTTGGTTCTCATGGCATCATTTTATTTAAAATTTCCAACAAAATGGGGGATTTGGATATTTAGAATTTTTTTTAAATTTTTTAAATACTATTTAAATTTTTTTCTTCCAGCAATGCACATTCGAGAAAAATGGCAACGGAAAGTTGGCGAATGGCAATGGAGCGGTCGCCAATGGGGATGATAAGGTGCGGAGGATTTTTTTTCAAAATTTGATTAGGAAAATTGAATTTTGAAATTTTTTGCGATTTTTGAAAAAAAATTGAAATTTAAGGTGAAAATTTCAGTTTTTTAGAATTTTTGGTTTGAAATAAAAATGAAAATTCAAAGTTCAGCATTTAAAATTTAGTTTTTAAAAATAAAAATTTGCTAGAAAAAAATGTAATTGTTTTTTTGGGATTCTGGAAAATTAAAAAAAAAAGATTTTTTCGGATTTTTTATTTAATTTTTAATCAATTTAATTTTGGAAAAACTAAAAAAAAAGCAGGTAAAATTGATTTCAAAATTTTTTGCGATTTTCGAAAATTTTAAAATTGAAAGCAGAGGTTTCCAGTTTTTGCGAATTTTTATTTTGAAATAAAATTCAAAATTCAGCATTTAAAATTTTTGAGGACGGTTTTTAAAATCTCATGTTAAAAAAAATGATTTTTTTTTTCAATTTCATTAAAAAAATAATTTTTAAAATTTTTGAACATTTTTTTTTTATTCATGCTTCCTGTTTAAATTTTGAAAAAAATCGGAGCGATTTTGGGGAATTTTTTTTTTCAAATAACAATTTCGAAATTCTCGCGTTTTTCAGACCCCTCACAACCACACCAACGGCCATACGATCTGCACGGAAGAGAAACAAGACTCGCTGATATCCGAGACGGAAGACGTCTCCTCTTCGGCGGCGAAACCGAAGAAAAGTGCATTGGCGAGAGTGACGAACACGTTGTTCGTCGTGTTCCTCACCCTACTCCTCGTCCTCGCCATCGTCATTTGCGTTTTTGAGGTGAGAACCGTTTTATTTATTTTTATTTTTTATTTTTCAAATTTTAGTTTTTTTTTAAATAAATAAAAAAATAGTTCAGATTACGAAAAATCAACAAAAATCAGAATTCAATTAAAAAAAAACAAATTGAAAATGCAACTTTTTGGTGACTGCCGAAATTGAGAGTATTAAAAAAATATATTTTACAAAGTTAAGATTACAATTAAAAAAAAAACTTATTAATTTTTTTATTAACGCAAAACAAAATTCACTAATTTTTCGAAATTCGATTTCAATTTTTTTAAATTTTAAAATTGAATTCGCTGTTAGTTCTTTGTAAAATGAACTGTTTTTTGAATTGGAGATTGAGAAATTATGAAAACAAAATTCGGAGCACTTTAATTAAAATTTAAAAAAAAAACCCCCAAAATTGTCAGAAATTGAAAAAAAAATCACGGCGATTAGAAATTTTTAATCCAATTTTTTCATTTTAATTTAAATGGAAATTTTTGGAAATGGAAATTTTCAATTTTTATGTATTTTTAAAAATTTGCTAATTTTCCATAATTTTCATTATAAATTGACAATTAAAGATTTTTTTAACCAATAAAATCGATTTTTCACAAATTTCCAGAGATGAAAAAATTGAACATTTGGATTTTTCGAGACTAATTTCGAAAATTTCAATTTTTTTTATTCCAAATTTTTCCATAATTTTCATTCTAAATTCTAAACCATTTAAGATTTTTTTTACATCAATTAATATCGATCTTCCCCATTTTCCAGAAATCCCCAGGCTCCGCCCACAACGACTTCATCGAGAGCCACGCGGCTCTTTCGGAACTCCGACACGCCTACTACGAACCGGCTCGTCACTACGTCGTAGATCAATATCGCAAGTATTTTGGCGCGAAAATTTGAAAATTGAAAATCTCCCGCAAAAAAACGGAATTTTGAACTCTAAAACTCTAAGAACTGCTATCCGTAGTGGTAGAGAACTTCTCTGAAATATAGATAAAAACTGCTTTTCTAGCTTCTTTTCCCCCTCTAATTTATGTCTAATTTCGCTGAAAAATTGAAAAATAATGTACTTTATCCTCCATTTCGCTGGTTTTTCGCTTTAGCCCCGCCCCCTTTTTTTCAAAATTTTCTTAAAAGTCAATAATTCCATTCGAGCCCACATTCCCCCGCGCATTTTTTTAATTTTAAATTTTTTCTGAAAATGCCATGTATTTTCCAGTTCCCACACACAATTCCCCTCTGCTTTTTCTTGCGTTTCCCGTTTTTTTAACCCCGGATTTTTTAAATTTTTTTTTATTTTATTTCTCTTTTTTCTGAATGATTTAATGATGATGATACTGATAAAAATGATATGATAAATGTTGGATTTTTATTTTATTTTTTAATTTTAATTTTTGAAAAATTTTGAAAATTTCGATTTTCTCACAATCAATTGAAAGTTCTTGGATTTTTATCGATTTATAATCTTTTTTTTTTTAATTTTGAATTTTTGGAAATAATTTTTTTTATCGAAAAAACAATCAAAAAATATTTTGCGAATTTTATTTTTTTTTGAATAGTTCTAATTTTCAGATTTTTATTTTCAACATTTTTTTAAAATTAAAAATTTCAAAAATTAAAGAAATAATTATTTTAATCAAAAAATGATACTTTTGAGAATTTAATTTTTGATTATTTTTTTAAGTTTAATTTGAAAGAAAAATTTAGTTTCACATTTTTGAATTTTTGAAATTCAAAATTTAAAAGTATTTACTTTGAATTTTTTTTTATCAATAAATCTGGAAGAAGCTCTCCAAAAAAATAAATTGTGAAAAAGAAAAAAAAATCAGAACTAAAAATTCATTTAATTTTCGTCTTTGCTCAACTCAATTAAACAAAACTCTTTTTCTAAACTCTCTTAATCAATCCATACGAATTAATGTTATCAGTGGAACGCGATGCCGTCAAAACGTTCATCTTCTCGCTCTTCTCCTTCTTCCCCTTCTTCTTCGACTCCTTCTCACTGCCATCCGTTCCGCTGCCAAACGGCGTCTCCGGCAGATTCGCCTCGGTGCACGTCTTCACGTCTTCTCCCTCTCGTTTCAGCTTCTTCGCACGGCAAATTTGCTTGTTGATAATCTGACGATACGCCGCTTTTTCGGATCGAAAGTTCTCGCGGGCGTCCGCCCAGCAGTAGAAGTTCGAGCAACCGTACGAACCTGGAAGAGATTATTTGGAAAAATTGGTTTTAAAAAATTAAGAGGATCACACCACGGTGTCCAGCGCTTCCAAAATTAAAAAAGAGTGCGGCGGAGCGCGTTTGCTGCGCGCTATGACGCACTTCTCGTGCTTCTCCGAAAAATGCACTGA